>CM077248.1:23572123-23829623 GCA_039654775.1 Spinibarbus caldwelli | reverse complement strand
TTTTACTGTCTAAACTGTGTATTTTGTGCCATAGACTTCCACTGTGATTGCATTACTGTAAAACTATTTCTGATCATTTTCCAAAGTCTAAATTATTTTCTGTGATACTACACATTGCGTTTATTTGTATAAATTATGTACCATTATTTATATAAAAACAGTTTTAAATGAGGTAATTTATTCCTGTGAATATTCATTAGCCATTACTTCAGTCTTTAGTGTCACATGATCCTTCAGAAATTATTCTAATATACTGATTTGGTGCTCAAGAAACACTTCGTATTATTATGATTAATCTTTAAAAAAAAGTTGTGCTTCATTTGAAATAGACATGTAAAAATCACTTTTGATCTTTTCAGTGCAGCCTTGCTGAATAAAAGTAATAACTGTATAAACTGTCACCATTGATCAAAGGTAGGTATCACAGCATGAAAGTCTAACTTAATTTTCTGCTGTCAATAAAGCTTAACATGCTTTGAACCTGGAACATTCCTTTAATGAGGTGGAGTGACAATGAAAAGGTGCGTCATGTACTCACATTCCTCACGGCTCTCCACTTCCACCTCCACATCCGAGTCTCGCTCCTCCTGAGAGGGCGGCGGGGGCTTGCTGGCAGTGGCCGAGGGGCAGGGCTGTGGGCTGGGGTGGGTCTCACCCGTCAGCCTCCTCTTTCTCCCGTGGCTGGCACCTTCGCTTTCCGCCCCATGTGGGTGTGAACTGCTCGGGGCGGTAGGAGAGGCCTGCCCTCCTTTCTGGAGGGGTGTCAGAGCTACGTTGGGGGCCACGGCGCTCTCCAGGCTCTTGTAGTTGTAGAAGCTGCAGAAGAGGATATGGAGTGAGTGAGCAGAACACGTATATGAAGAGATGCTAATTTTTAGTAACAGCTCACAAATGATGCACTACAGGCTGCCGCTTGTGTAATGACATTACCTAACATCATCTTAAAGAGTACGGGTGATTTAGTAGTGAATAATCCAAACCAAATGGCAGGTTGACAGGAAAAAGCATCTATGCAACCCACAAACGAAGGGTGGGGAGAGAACAACGACTGTTGCGAGCGGTTTCACAGAAACCGATCTGGGCTCGATGCATGACTCACCCAAACCCTCTCTAGTTATGATGGTAAAGTTAAAACCACATATATCTAAACAAACAATGGCCATGGGCTTGCATCATGTTCCTCTGTAGAGAAGATCCAAATCTTATGCTGATTTGCTTTAGAAAAACCGCAGCTGAGCATGACTAACATGCTGATTTCACACTAATGAACACATGCACACCCTTTCTTAAGGTTACTTTTACAATCTTTGTGCACTAGATCATCTTTTTAATAAAATGATGATTGCACAATGAAATGATGGTGATGTACATTTGACTTCTAAATGCAGGTTGTGGTTTAATATCAGAAAATGAACATCATTTAAATTATATATTAAATAAATAACTATTATATGCTAATATGATGTGAGTATTGACCAATCAGAATCAAGTATTTCAGAGTGCCATATAATATTTATTCTTATTGTTTACCTGTCACGTAACATGCTAGCAGGTCTGCCGCCTCCCTCCTTATCGCCAACAGAGATGTTTGGAGACCATGGCCTGAAGGCAGACGGTCTCTGTCTAGGCTGGATGCAGTTGAGCCCCTGCAGCAAGACAGAGAGATGTTAAAAGATGCCTATTGTGTTACATGTAAGTTTTTCACAGTTGAGAACACAATCATAATGCATTTTGAACACGAACACAGAGAACAGAGACCATCTGCACAGAGAGGATGAAAATTTTTTTTTTTGCTTGCTGAAAGTCTCTTGAATTTAACATTTAAAAGTGAGAGAGACAGATAAAACAAGCATGAAGAATGACCAGCAGTACAAGTACACCGAGGTCACTGTGTCTGCTTGAAATCGGAGAACTATGCGAGCCTATTCACAGGCTCTCTTCATTTTAGGAGAATTGATTTTTTCAAAAGAACATCATCAGTTATTTTGGGTTGAGATCATGTTTCAGAAGAATCTGATTCTCTGTGGCAAGAAAACAGTTACTTGGCTCCAAAAATCTTCTTAGGAATGGCCAAGTTTCGTAAACAGACTTGTACAATATTAATACACCGATAAATACAGTGCACAGCATAAATGAGTACACCCCCTCTGAATAAATATAAAAGATGTATTTTCTTAATGATCACTAATATAATTCATGGAAGATGGTAAAATTGAAATGTATTAAACATATACTTAATAAAAAATATATATATATGCCAATATTTTCTGTAAAATAAGAAAATTAGCCAATTTTGTTTAAATTAAGGATTGCAGAAATGAGTACACCCTAGATTTAATTCAGCAAATGTATAATATTCTAGTACTTATGTCCTCCAGAACTTTAAGTATATTGTTCTGACCCTTCTTGGCACTGAGTGTACAAGTTCATGACAAATTTTCACATCTGTCCTGTTTAACTCCTGGAGGACGACCTCCTTAAATGCTCTGGTCTTTAATGGGGAGTTTTGCTCAGCTCGTCTCTACAGAATCCCCCACAGCTGCTCAAGAGCGTTAAGATTGAGTGAAATACATGTCCACTGAAGGATTTTCACCTTGGGAGAATGAATATCTTCATTGTCATGCTGAAAAATTGCCCAATAATGCAGGGAATGAGGGAGCATCTTCTGTTTTAAGTTTTTGTATTACACCACACAGTAGTGTGTGAATTCATGACAGCATTGATAAAGCACAACTCCCTCACACCTTCAGCACTCATTCATCCCTATATAAAAGCTTTACTACCACTGAACGTCACTGTGGGTACCAAGCACTTCTCACTGTACTCCTCCTCTAGCAACACCAGAACATTTTGGATGCTTTTGTATCCGAAATGATTGACTTGGTCTCTTGAGACCAGAGTATGGATTCCCAGAAGTCTTTGGGCCTTGGAAGAGGCTAAATAAGTTTATTTTGCTTTGACTACAGTAGGTAATTCTAGTGGTGACAACAACCATGCATGGCACTTCTGCAGGCTGCGTCATACTCTGTGAGATAAACTGTCACTTTTTTCATAGCTTTTGCATGTTATTTCTCCTGCTCTTATTCTAGCAAAAATTCACTCATCACTAAATGAAAACTTAAAGTGAAGACCTGATTATTTCAGAAGCCTTGTTACAAGTCCGTTGCTTTTGAATGTCGTTGCTACTTCTGCTATATTTTCACACTTAAAACAATAATTTGGTGTTCCTCTTGCACCATTGTCCTCTTTTATGCTAAGAAATAAGTCACCTGGCAGTTCTCTCCCAAGTGGTTCCACTGCTGCCAGCATTAAGTCTGCGTATGATTCAGTGGGCTATATAACACTTTTAATTGTCAGGAAATTACTTGTCTTTAAAAGTTTTGGTTCAATATACGTACCTGTTGATCAAAAATAACATTAAACCTATACACATTGTTTATTTATTTATTTTTTATTTAGTAACTTTCAGGAGGGTGTACTCATTTTTGCAACACAACATTTTATCACTTTGATAAGAAAATCTTATTTTGCTGAATAATTTTGACATTCTTCATTGGTAATTGATCAAGCAGGCTTGTTGGAACATTATATCTCCAAAGAACCCTAACATGTCATCTAAGTAAAGAGTAATTGCTGAATTTGTTAAGTTTTAGAGGGGGTGTACTCATTTATGCTGTGCACTGTATATAATTATCTGAACTCTGTACTTTCATACAACTAATCACATGTATCCACCAGCAAGAAAAAAAAAAGCTTTGTAACCTTATTGGCTGATGCAGAGAGGGATCGTAGCCAATCAGGTTGCTTGTCTTTGTCTCCTGAGGGCGACTGTGCTGGAAAGTCATTGTGTTTGGACTTCTTGGCAGGAATGGGATCAGACGCCTAGAGAGGGAAGAAAAGAAAGCCAAAAAGAAAGAGAAACGATGAGCGTTGCACAATATGAAGAAAAATGAAGTCATCATCATTCTGATTTGCTACATTTCATGCATTCGCGTTCGGTTCAGTGCACATCGTACCGTCTAGTCAGGCGTTCAGATGCCCTACAGCCCTCGGTAAACTACAGTACAGTAATAGCAGGATCAATGCAAGCAGTCGGTCACATTAAACGTGAGCCGTGCTAGAGGGTGACTATCACTTCAGACAGAGCTGTGAACTGCTGGAGACAGGTGCAAAGGGAACGTATCTGAGGACTAAAACTGTGAACGTTAAATTTAGTACGAGTGTTGACACTATGCGAGACTGCGTGTGTGTATGCCGGAAGGAAAAGGTCGGATGTATTGTTCAGATGCTTAATAGTTTGACAGAACCATCTGCTTTCATGTTGCCACGTGAACACGCGAGTGCAAATATACGTCAAGGCAGTATTTGTTTAGTTCTGTCACTAATGACTTCACTCCTGCTGAATTCCTCACTGACTGCAGTATAATCCCTAAAGTACACTGACCTTCCTTTTCTACACTCTCATTTACTCCAGAAAACCTGCGGTGTGCGCCACCCACACGTTTCTCGCTTATTAACACAAACCACAGACGTTTAAACGCTAAAATAATGCACAATGACTGGACAAGCGGTATCATCCTCCGGCTGTAAATCTGCGCCAACTTTGTCTGGTGGACTTTGCGAGAGCTATTTTCGAGCAGGGCTTCTCGTGGGAATGTGAGAGAAACCCAGCTGACAAACTGCAGCGTCCCGGCCTAGTGCCCTAACTGGCCCGGCAGCAGGGGCTTCTGGGTAGGATGCTTCCAACTGGGTTGCACGGTGTGTCTGGAAGGTCTGACATAGTTAGCCAATCATACGCTGAGAGAGATTCATGTTAAAGTCTCTTTTTTCCAGTAAGAGATGCAAAATGTTTTGTTTTTGAATAAACACAGTGGGGGAGTCAATTACTTTCAGAGTGAAAAGAGGGTCATTCACGCAAAAGAACACGCTGATGGGCCGGTGCTGTTTGCATACATGAATGATTGCATCACGTATGACCTCATTCGGCAGGCAGATCTGCTTGGGCGTGGTGAATTTCCAGCAGCAGATCATGACTATATGACCCCACGAAAACAGTCACTTGCCACGTGCCTGTGTTTATTCATGAATTCGACCTCTGACATAATGGCATCAAATCTGAGAGATTTTCTCTGATCCGGGCTAGGTTTTGGCATCCTAGTACATCACTTACATAGGGTGCTTACATACTAGAAAAAACTCAAGAGAATGAGATCTGGATAGAAAAGCATAAGAGCCACTAGACCCAATTTTCATTAGTCAAAGGATGGAATTCTTAACTTATTTAGACTACATATAAAGCTATTATTAACTTTTTTTAGACTATAACTATAACTTAACTTTTTATACACACACTTATATATAAAAAAATATATACATTATAAAAAAGAAATAAATTAGCTCACTTGTAGTAAAACATTTCAGTTTCGTTTATATATATATATATATATATATATATATATATATATATATATATACACATGCACTTTATAATATATATTTTTAATAATATATAGAATTTACATTTTTATCAATAAAATAAAAATAATTTATAATATACATATTACACACACACACACACACACACACACACACACACACATATATATATATATCTATATAGTGTAAAAAAATAAAAAGCTACTTTGATTTTTTTTTTTTTAAATGCAAGTGAATAGACAAACAAGCAAATTTAGGCATCACAACATTATATAATTGTAATCAATGCACTTTCCGTATTCTAGATTCTAGTAAGCATCCTTATAAGACCATGCTAACTGCAGACAGTCAGATGGCCATAGTCAGGCCACAGGAGAGAGGAAATGACCTATAAATAACATCCTTGTAGCTGTTTTTTTGCTCTCCCTTAGTCTGGGTCTTCCAGTTGGACCCTTCGAGGTCCCTCTAAAACACATCAGCCCACACCAGAACTCTGACATTGACTGGACAGCCTGTGGGGTTACATCACTCAGAAAAATATATGAGTATATAAAGACTATATAAAGATAAAGCCAAACAGACAAAATAGAGAAGCCAAGATTCGGATTTAATAACGGATTACTACCTGACAGCCACTAAAGTGTGCAGTTGAAGAAGAGCTGCATTTGAGACAGGGCCCGAGGAAAGACAGAGATCTTTAAATAATGCTTCTATTTCTATCTTCTACAGAGTCTCTGTCTATTAGTCTGTCGTTTTCACAGTCATTGCTTCATCTTTCTTTCATCTGATGGGCAGCAAAGGGGCCCCGTTTTAATACCCCCTTTTAAACTGGTCCCCAGCTTCCATTCTCACATCAAACAATGTGCTTACGGGTACAAAAATGGCACCAACCCATACAGCATCTTCATGTATGTATGTGTGTGTGTGTGTGTGTGTGTGTGTGTGTGTTGTGTGACAAAAAGGATGCTGTAGACAGACATCCAAAGCACTGTGAGACATGCAGACAGGAAATCACACCTTTTGATAAGAAGCAGGACGCAGCAGCATGCGACAGACATACTTAAATGTGAGCTCAGCTCTGAAAAATGCACAAATACATGATCTATTTTTTGTTTTCTTTCTGAGGAATCTCACACCTTGCTTTCGTCTTGGTAATTCTGGCACTGGAAGACAGTGCATAGATGTCTTCAAATTGACTATATAAAATGCATGCAAACTAAAAACAGGAGTACACAGGATGGACAAGTTTCTGCGAAGCGGTTTAAAACTGAAGGTGTCTGAGGAAGGGCGGGGTGCCAAACACACACACACACACACACACACACACACACACACATTCTGCCTTGCACGTTGGTGTGAGAATGTAAGAAAGGTTTTTGCTAGAAGGTTTTTTGTTGCCCGCTTGAGGGATGACAAAGGAAATGTGTTTCGAAGGGCTGAACACCCACACAAATGTTCACTTCTTGCCACATTACACACAATTAACCTACTAAACAAGCTAATGGAGTTGCTAAATCATCTCTCCTATTTCGTTGTCCTCATAATGCCACCCCTCCAAGTCTAGTCCTGTGTTTCCTGTGGCTCAGATTGCAGGATTTCCCTCCTAAACAAGCAATTGCGTTCCAAACAAACATGACTGACAGAAACTTCCCCATGTGACGCTGGCAATGTAAACATCTTCCTATGGTCTCTCTGTGTTGCTGCTTAAATAAAGCAATAAGCCAAAAAGAATGAAAGTGGTTTTACCACAGGTAAGGCACAATGTGAAGCCTAAGAGTTTTTTATATTAATATCAATTATAATATGCATGTATTTATATTTAAAATAATATTAACATCAATGAATAATAATAGTTTGTTTTTATTAATAATTTTTAGAGACTCTGTGAAGCCTAAGAAAAATATGAACATTGATGTTAATGTTTTCATAGGCTTCACATTGTGTCTAAAATTAGTAATAAAAGTATATTATTAAAATGAGTTTTAATTAATTTATATTAATAATAATATTAGTATTAACATTCAAAACAAACAACTGAACTATAAGTAATTTACAAAAAATTATTTAAATATAATAGTTTAATAAAAATAAAATAACTTCAGTTAATATTAATCATTCTATTTTATTAATCATTTTAGACACTGTGTGAAGCCTAAGAAAAATATAAAATATATAAAATATCAATACTGAGATTAATATTAATATTTTACCTTATGATGTGTCTAAATATAAATAATAAAATATTATTATTAATAATTAATAATACTAATATTAGCATTAATATTTAAAACAAGCAACTGAACTTTTCAAGTAATATAGTTCATTATAAAAAATATGCATTTTACAATTTAATTAATTAAATTTTACATTTATTTACATTTATCAACATAAAATGTTTTAACATTAGATTAAACGATTAGATTCGTAAATATACGCTTTGGAATTTTTAGAGTTTTCAAAACAAATTGAAATCTAGTTGTGACTACTGCAGCGTGGCTTGTTCCCATCTGTGAAGTTTTCCACAGACAGGTTTGATTTGATGAATGTTGCTATTTAACTGTGAGACAGGTTGAGATTATGAGACAGGTTTTTTAGAAGCTCGTGTGACAAGCTTGTATATCCACGCAAGTGTGAACGCCAAAAAAAGCAAACCAGTTTTTCGTTTTGTGAGAGCGTCAGTGTGTGCAAGCGATACTCCACCCTCTCTCTGACCTGAACATGGCCTCCCCCTTGAGCTGAGCTGCAGGCCTCAGCCGGAAGGGAGGAACTTCCTGTAAAACTAGCAGAGCGCAGCTCTCCCTCTGTCTCTTGCAGTCTTCAAACGGGTTGTCGTAGTTCTCACCAGGCAGTGACCACAGAAACCTTAACCGTACAGGTGTCAGACTAAACATGATCTACATGGTCCACAATACTGCATTTGAGAGCGTTTTTGTCCATACGTTGAGATGTTCAAAAGTGAAATCTCTCATTTAACTTCAATTAGAAAGACTGACAATTCTAGGTATGAACTTTCTTCACAACAGGCATCTCAAAGACATATGCAAAAGCATTTGGGCTTCACAGATGCTGTCGTGTGGGAATAATTCTTCCCAAAGGAATACGGTTCAATTGGTGTTAAACACGTGTTGTTCTCTGAGAAATCTGGCTTTTGGGGAGGTAGAGGTGTAAAGTGAAACTGTGAAACGAGTGGTTTTCTCTCTCATGCGTTCACTCTCTGGGCGAGTACCCAGCTCATTAGGAACGTTGTGTCTGTACACCACACTTCTAGACAAAACACCTCCCTAACTATGCCAGCAAACACATACAGATGTTCACAGCGTTTTTCTCACTTTCCCAGACTACCAGATGTTTGTGAGACTCTTGCGACACTTTTGCGTTTAATTGTTTGTTTACCTGTAGATTCAATCTACAGAGCATTCACACGGAATACGGTTTCAAATAGGTTCATCATTCAAACTTTTTTTTTTTTTTGCAAACATTTGTTTTGCTGCTTATATCATACTGTATATCAGTTTTGTTATTGTTAACAAAAACTAAAACAAAAATCAGAAAGTTTAAGCTAAAGCAATAAAATGACTATAAAATAAAAAACAAAAAAATGAACTAAAAAAACGAATGAAAATGAAAAAAATTGTAATTACTAAAATGAAAAACTTAAATGAAAATTGGAAAAGTTGGCTGAAATAAGTTTAAGCTGAAGTAGGCTACTAAAATTACTAAAAGCTAAAATAAAAATTAAAGCTATACAGAAATATAATAAAATAATAATATAAAAAAGGCAAAAATAAAATGACTAAAATTTGAACTAAAGTAAAAAACAGATCATTTAAAACCATATAAATACCAGATAATTTATAACCAACTCAAAACTATATAAAATAAAAGCTAATTCAAAATATTAAGTATTATAATAGTATATAAATAACACTGACATACATACAAGACATGTTTTTGTTTTGCATGCAAGACTTTTTGCTTAGAATAATTGTAGAACTTTATTATCAAGGGAAAAAACTAAATGATAAATATGAACTAATATAGTTCATTAATGTGTTAATTTTTAATACAAATATTATATATATATATATATATATATACACACACACACATTATATATATATATATATATATATATATATATATATATATAAATTATTGAATTATTATTATAATTTATAATAAATTATTATTTATATTCATATATTTTTTAAATATTGCTATAAACATTTTAATAAATTATTATTTAATTAATTTTTTGACACTGCATTCAAAATCCATTCAAACATCTGAATGGTCAATGGGCACAATACAGAATAACACATCATGTCTGGGCTATTTTTAGGACTCAGATTGCATGGTGAGTAGAAATATTTTGCTGTACATTGTTGGACAAAGGTCTCGGCAGAGGACTCAGGCCTGTCATTAGTGTCTATGGAGTGTGTTTTGAGGTTGGGCTTCCAGGAAGAGTCCAGTGACTCCAGACATAACAAAGTCGTACAACACTCACAAGTGCACCACAATAAGGCAAAGCAACTAAGTAAGGACCATCCCCTGCAATCACACATGCACGGTCCAGCACAGACTTCATTTCCAGACTCAAAACCACAGAGCAGCACACAAACGCCGCCGCACACACAAAACCACATCAAAAGTGAGGTGTTCTGTGCAGCTGCTTGCTTGGATATTCAACTAGAAACACACACACACATAAACCTGGTGTTTTCTAAACTTGGTCACACCAGAGAGGAGGGATAGGGTTCCACTTCCTCTCCAAATTTGCTTTGGCAACGGCTTGTGTGGGAACGCAGTAGACACTGTTCCCTTCGGACACACAGGGGGCAAATCCGTAGTACAGGAAAGACGGTACATGTCCTGCTTTTTCACAACGGTCATCGTCACACACCTCACTGTTGTAAAAAACAAAAAACAAAAAACTGTTCAACGTTCCAATCTGCAAAACAAACTTTATTCAAAATTAGAAGCTGTAAATTTAACCGACAATGTACGGTAGTAGAAAGAGAGGGAGATATATATAGATAAAGAACGACAGAGAGAAAGAGTGAGAGAGAGAGCAAGAGAGCCCTCGAGTGCATGCAGACGTGGGGAGGAAAGAGAAGAATCCAGAGAGAAACACAAATCTATGACTCATTTACTCTCAAAGTTAAAAGCATCTAAGAGCAGGATAATCACATTTCAGTGTTTTTCAAAAGTTGTTGAAATTGCTGAGGCTGGACCCTAATGGATGCTTATTGATCTATGAGTGTGTGTATGTTGCTTTCTTCTACCATGTCTTACCTCATGTCTACTAATAGCCAGATCTCTAATCTCTTGTTTGAAGCAGATTTTTTTTTTGATTGATAGCTGATAACCAATATAATAACCAATATCATAAATCTTAATGGTTTTGTCTATTTTTTTTTATTCATGATACATCAAATATACATCAAGAATTGTATATTAAATAAATAGAAATATTTTTTATAAATAAATATTTTATTAATAATATATACATATTTTTCTAAATATTTTCTAGAATTTTTTTTTTTTTTTTTTACACCAACAGCGTTAATTATTTTTTATTATGGATAAACAAAATTATTACAGATACATTGATGGCTTTGTCAGGGGATAATAATTTAAAATATTATATTATATTAATCATTTAATATATACTATATATAATAGTTAAATATTAAAATAAATATTAATATTAAAATAGCTAAATAAAATAAAATAAAATAAAATAAAATTTGAATTCAAAAAATATGAGCTGGACAAATCACACTTACATTGATACTTTAAAATTATTGACAATACTGATTTTGTTATTGATAACAAAATTTCCTCAGAGTGTGAGACAGTGGTGAACTTGCGTTCCAGCTTTGCATATGGCAGTCAATTCTAGCAAAGTTCAAATGCAGTGACAGTTTAAACCCCCTCAGGAGAGAAGCCTCTTTCAGCCAGGACTCGTTTTTTCCCTTCTGCCTTCTTTTCTCGCTCTCTTTTTAATGACTGCCTTTCAGCGCTGTCAAAGGAGCCGCCGTCGTGAGTGTGCTCATAAAAATATTCAGAGAGCCTCACCGAAAAATTCCTGCGTTTATGACCTCATAAAGTCAACCATAGCGAGACAGAAGGAGTCGGAGAGAGAGATTTCTCTCATTCCTCATACGAAGGAGAGGAAAGACAGACAGAAAGAAAGAAAGAGAGAGGGAGCAGGTTAGGCTTGGTGACAGGCTGTTTGAATTCAAGCGATGTGCATAGTGACATATTTTCAAAATCTATAAATATTCAAGAAAAAAAATCTAGATAAACTAGTCAAACTCAGAAAATGACTAGTCAGTTGTTGGACAACTCATCGTTTTTTAGTTCCAGCATGGACTCGTATTAATAACTGTGTGTGAATCTGTATGTGTGTGCAGGCATGTCCTGTTTCCAGACAGCTGGCTTGGGACGGGGGTCTCACACTCACATTGGTGCTCAGTGTTACTTGGGGGCAGTGGAACAGTGCGAGGTATTTCGGTAATCTCTGCAGAGTCAAACGCACATGTCTGTACATGTGACGGACCGAGAGAATCGCCAAAACAAACACAAGCTCGCACAGAATAGGAAACATGGCCTACACACACTCATTCAGGGAGATTCAGAGGTCACAAACTCTTGAAAGAAATGGAAAGGGAAAGAGATGAGAGGGGAAATGAAAGAGTGATTGATTCAGGAGATAAGGACGAGTGTGTGTGGCACTGACTGATGCTTAACTAGCCAGTTCAGACAAGAACGTGTGTGGGTTGTCTTTTTGACTTGGTAATCCAGTTATTATTGTAGCTAAACCCACTATTTTCTATCACTTTCTCTCCTCCTCTCTATCAATCTTTTTTTGTTCTTTTTTTTTTTTTTTTGTCTGAGAGGCCTGGAGCATCTCAACAGTTGATTTGAAAAGACACTATTCTAGCAATTTAGATAATTTCCATAATTATATTAACTTCTGTTAAAATCCTGCCTTCAAAAACATATGACAGACACTTTTTTGTTATCAAACCTGCACAGACACAAGCAGAGAGCATTTCTAATGCTACTTTTCTAATGCTACTTGTGGCTGATTTTCAAATTTGCTATGCTTCTTGATTATAGGAAAAATCTGTTTTTTTCTTTTTTCTATTTACACCCTTATGAAAATTAACCGTGGTTTTACTGCAAATAAAACCAAAAAAAAAAAAACATTGTTACTATAGCTAAACCACAGTAACCATAAATTAACCATGGTCTTTCTACACTAACCATAGTTTAACCATGGTATTTGTAGTAAAACTGGTTATACAAAAGGTAATCAATATGCCAAAAAACCATGGTTACTACACTTTTACTATAATAAAACCATGGTTAATTTTCGTAAGCGTACAGCTGTCACAAAGACATATATGATTTCTCATGACACTAATTTCTGGACATTCTATTAGAGGTATTTCAAAACAAACATTCACAGACATTTAGCCACAATGCTAATGCAACGAAGTAACATATATACCGTTCAAAAGTTTGGTGTAAGTAAGATTTTCGAAAAAACAAATGAACTCTCTCATATTCAGCAAGTTTGCTTTAAATTAATCAAAAGTGACCGTAAAGACATTTATGATGTTACAAAAGATTTCTATTTCATATAAATGCTGTTGCTCATTGGAACTTTACATTCATCATGAATCCTGAAAAAAAATTAGAAATGATGCTGAAAATTCAGCTTTGACATCAGAGGAATAAATTACGCTTTAAAAAATTTAAAATAAAAAAACTTTTAAATTGTAATAAAATTTCATAATATTAATGTTTTTACTGATTTTTGATCAAATAAATTAAGACTTGGTGAGTATAAGAGATTTCTTTCAAAAACATTAAAAAATCTTACTGACCCCAAACTATTGAATGGTAGTACAGTATATGATATATCAAATGGAATCCAATTTTTTATCTTCTCTCTTCAAAATGAGTTAATTTTAGAGAACTCGGAGACAAGCAATCTTTTTTTTAACTCTCATTTGTGATTAGTCATTTCCTATAAGCAGGAAGTACAAGAAATATGACAAAGAGCGGCTGAGTGGCCGTCTCTCTCCATCTGTTTCGTAATGTTCCATTTTCCCCGCTGTCCCGTTTTGTAACTCCATAATACTTGCAGTCAACATGAATTGAGAAATCAATGGTCCGTTTACATCCGATTTGAGTAAACACCAAATCAAATAAAACAAATAAATGGCCCCATGTTTCCCGCTTGTGGCCCGAAGAAACAATTGCGTTATTAATAAAGAAATCATTCGGAAGGGGGCCATTAAAAATAGCATAAATAGTGGATGACACACAACAGGACGAACTTAAACGACCCCACCTCCCGTGGCAATTCATATGTGTGCGTGCTTTCCCAGCATGCGTTGTCTAGTCGGAACACACAGGGACACGACGGTCATAACCGGCTGAGAGTCATGAAAGCATTCGGAAGTGTTATGGAAACCCGGGACCATTATGGAAAGCAGGAGACCACCGGGGAACGCTGGGGACAATGCATGGCCTCTGTTCCTGACGCTGACCCACCCGGACCTGAGCGCCACACATATGGGATGAGGCTCAGGGGTGTGAGCCAGTTTTAATTAGCCCGAGCGCTCTTGTTCCGCAGCGGCAGGAAGGAGAGACTGAAATAGAGAGGGAGCTATTAACGGCAGGCCTGAATATAGCAGCGTTGAGCCGCCACACAACTGCCCAGCACCCAGCAGTCTCCTGAACAGAGTTGGAAAAAGCAGAGCCGACTTTTCTGGTGGAAAGTACAGCTGTTAGAGAGAGAGAGAAAGAAAGAGAGAGAGAGAGAGAGAGAGAGAGAAAGAAAGAGAGAGAGAGAGAGAGAGAGAGAGCTAGAGAGAGAGAGAGATGACCATTCCTGACCATAACAGCCTTAACTCTCTCCCTTTAGCAGCTGCACTTTCCACTAGAATATTCTGTTCTTCTTTTTCCACTGTCTCCCATAGCAACTGCAAAGCTGTATCTGAATAACAGAACAAAGACTTCTTTCCTTTCTTTTCTCCCTCCCTTTTTCCTTCTCTCACAGCTCTTAGTAAAGTCTAGAGATTCAGACGGATCTAAAGACCTATGAAGAAACAGTTCAAATAACGTATTTATTTATTTATTTTATTATTATTTTATTTTATTTTAATAATCATAAGAAATGTTTCTTAAGAACCAAAATTAGCATATTAGAATGATTTCTGAATAATCGTGTGCCACTGAAAACTGGAGTAAAAATGCTTAAAATTTTGCAGCTTTGCACCACTGGAATAAAATATATTTTAAAATACATTTAAATAGAAACCAGTTATTTTAAAGTGTAATAATATTTCACAATATTACTGTTTTTATTGTATATTTGATCAATGAAATGCAGCCTTGGTGAGCATTTAAGACTTCCCCAAATTAAAAATGAAGTATTAAAAAACTATAATATTAATATATAAAATGTAAAATCATAATATTATGTACAAGTATTAAATAAATTATATTTTTGTATAAAATATATATAGAAATAGAATGTTCTATAATTTTTGGGTGAATTGTTCCTTTGAGTATCACATCTAAATACTATTAATTTATGGAAATTAATTTATGCACAGGGAAAACAGGACGGGCACCCACTCTCTGAGAGGTCAACGGCGTGCCAGTGCTGGATTGAGGTCGCAGGTGGCGTGTACGTGGGACACTGACTGGGACGTGGGGGCGGAGATGACGACCAATCGGATGGCACCACCAGGCCAGTGTAATTTAGCATGTTAACGCCAGGTTCATTTACAGCCAGGCTCCAGTCTGTGGCAAATTAATGGTGGATGGCCTCAGTCTATCACAGCTGACCCAGACAGTGCTCCACTAATGCAGACCTCGCTCTCTGGCTTCGTGCCTCACATGCATATCTGCACGCACGCTTTTGGTTTCTGCCTTTGTTAACATTTAGCGCAGCAGTAATGTATTATATCTTTATGCTAACACAGAGCTAAGCCTACACACCTCTCCTCTCACCAAAATCACCATTTCAAGGAAGTAAGCACTTAAATTACAACTCTAAATCCCTAACTAACAATCATGGCGTGTTCTTCTCTCCAACAGACAGACAAATCCTCTGTAAAAGAGCCATGCTAAAGGGATTTTTCACAGCAGGGCTTCATATCACCACAGTCTGGTGGTGGCTGCTAGAAAGCAATCCACACACACACAGGCCGTCCAGACAGACTGGACAAAACGCTTTCCAATCTGAGTGGAAATGGGTCGTCCTCATCGTGGATGGAAATGGGAAAATGGCCTCCCACAGATGTAGAGTAACATGGAAGCTTATCATTTCACAGCAAAAATGAAATGCCTTTGGATGGTTACACAAAGAGAAAAACACCAGTGTATATGGTATAATCTGAAACAATATCTGAATATCTGTCTATAAAACAATATATCTCTATATAATATCTGTCACTCTCTGTCTGAAGTTTCAATTTATCTTTTTTTTTTTTTTTTTTTTTTTTTAGTTTCAAAAAATCTTTTATTCTGAAAACAGGCCATACTGTCTCATATGAACCAGTCAGCAGTGATACTGATTTACGACATGTTGTTCAGTGAGTCAGATGTTGATTTAGTAACTGCTGAATGTATTGATTGAGTTGATTCAATAAAAGATTCATCAGACCGATTCCAACTTGTGAATCTTTCATTAAAAGAATCAACTCATGCGAGTCGATTTGTGAACTGAACTATAGATGTCTATTTGTGGTACAGTCTTTTGATCCCATCTTATTCAATTCAGACTGGAAATTCACAATTAAAATAGAATTTCTGGATCGCAGTGCAATGTGCTGTGCCTAATTCAGACAAGAACATAGAAATCTCTCAATTCCTAGAGAACTGGCCTTGGGGTAGTCATGGAGAAAATGCATTGCTTAAGCAAAAAGGCGACAAAAAAAAAGATGATGAATAAAAGTGCTATTCTCCACTGTAGTAAAAACTACATGGGGTATGTATTACAGTAGGAGAATGAAAACCTTCTTTCCCATTCCCTTTCTTCCCTTCAAACGAAGCAATTTGTGGAGGTGTGTCTGCAGTTGTAATGGTGTGTGTGACGAATCAATAAAGAATGTCTCTGCCTACTAAACAAACCGATCTTAATTGATCGGAGACAAGTTGTTGGCATTGATTCTATCTTTGTGCTGATGTGTGGGTTAGAAGAGATGACAAAAACCAGGCCAATCCAAAGATTCCCACTGATTTCCTAGAGGAAAACAGACAGACGCACTGTGCTGGGTGGATTGCATGTGTATTGCCGGCTCGGCTCTTAATCCGCGAGGTACGTTATCCATCGACGGGCAGATGGGATTATAATCCACTCGTATTAGTCGTCCCAACCCAAACAGACAAACTTTTAAATGAGTATCTTAAAACCATAATCCAGACCCTCACCAATACCCAAAGGGCTAAAACATAATGCAAACCTTTTTGCATTTTGTATGGAAATATAATAACCACTGTCATCACAGTTCACCTCTTTACAAACAAGCACACACAAATTGCTACCTAGGCCAGTTATGATGGAGCACTGATCATTTTAGTTGCATCTGAATTTTTGCTGACGGCCACACGCACAGAAATCCAAAGAACTGCTGGTGGCCCACGTGGTATTAGCATTCCAGAGCAGGAGGTCTTTCTCCTCCGAACGCAGGATTGGAAAGTGTGCCAGAAAGAGGAGGGTGACAAAAAGGGGGCATGGGAAAAAATGACTCTGTGCCCAAATGCCCTGTCCTACTTCTGTCAAGCAGCTCTAATGCCTGTCTTGTGCTAGTCATATGCATTTTTATATTCTGACTGTGCTGTTTCGATGTACATCATCTTTGGCAAATTACAGATCATGAGAATTATGTTTATGTTAAAAATAGGTAAAGTTTTGTTGTGTTTAAACCTAATGGACCAATTAGAAGAAGCTGGGGGCGGAACAAGCAAATCTTGCACATAACTCATAGAGTGCTGCAGGATCATGGATTTTTGTAGGCCAAAACCTGGAAATGAGTTTGCATTTTTGCACTTGCAGTTCCATTGTCCAGAAGTCAATGGGTTTTTTCGAATGGATTTTTGGTTAAATGCCTAAAATAAAGTCTGTTTTAACAAAAGCTCAAGTATTTTCTACAAGTTTTATTCTACTACATAAAACCATAAAACCATTCAGTTTGTTTATAGCGTATGTTTAGCCTTTTACTTCTGGCAATTGTATTTAGGCTTCAAAATTAATAAAAGTTGTGTTCATGATCATGATAAAATGTGTAAGAGTCATAAACCTTTGGCGGTCACAGAACTTATTTTCGACAATATTCCAAAAGTAATGCTTAACCAGGGTAATGCTTACTTTCACATTGGCCTACGAAACTACATTATCACTGCATCATATTCATCACAGTACAAGTAATCAGACATTACGGACATTCAAAAAACACAGTTCTGTCCGTGCTGCAATGCACTGGTGTTTTATGGATTTGGTTAGCGCCTGGTGTGACATGTAGCTGTTAGCAGTGGTCAACACACACACACACACACGCGCTATAAGTGGACTGTGACTTTAACACATGCTGTCCTGCACTGCTGAGTTCACGCTTTGGCCCTCTTCAAACCAGCAATCAATTATCAGTCTAGCCAGAGCAAGGGCAGGACACATGAGACCTGGGTGGCGGTGTGTGTATGTGTGTGTCTTGGCTGGTGTCCATTGCAGCTCAGGCAACTCTGAGCGCGTGCATATGTGTGTGTGGGTCTGCTCAAGTCATGGGGTTAAAGTCAAAACCAGCACCTGCTGCTCTTAAGCTCGCACATTACAGGCCTGCAACTCGAGACTTTACATGGGCACACGTGCACCACAGACCCATTTTCACACTTAAACTGAAAGCAGCAAGATGTTTTTAGGGTGCATGATGTATACACTAAAAAAAATGGAGTAGGATTTGCTATGAAGTAGTTTTCACTCAGAAACTGCAGAAAACGACAAGTAGGCCTAACACATTGAATTAAACTCCAAAAATTATTTTTTACAATGTAGGTACCATATCAACTATCAACCGATATTAGTGATTATTATCATTCATCATATTGGACGATATATGATATTTTACTTGTCCCACCCTAAGCTTCTTCTGATTGGTCCATTGTTTTAAAACGTCAAAGATCAAATCATTATATAATTAAATTAAATTAAATTTTATTAAATTGTATTGATAGTTAGATTATTATTACAATAAAATTATTATTTTATTTTTTACAACAAAGACAAATAGATGCAAAAGGCATCCTTCTGACACGTGTAAATAGAAAACCAATAAAACATTCAGATAATGCAGCGCTCATGTTTATGACGGTGCCTTTAGAGCATCCATGGGAAACAGACCGTTTACTGATGGCATCTCTTTAAAAACACAGTGACCACAGCGTTGATGGAAGGACCAGGTGTTAAACTGATAAACAGTGAAAACTGAAATAAAGTGGTAAAAGGAGAGGGGGAAGAATAACTGAGGGGAGTTGAGTGCAAAGGGCCTATGAGGGCTATAAAAAAAAAAAAAGCCTGTAAAAAAAAACAGGGGTGAAGTTGGGGTCGAGCGCTCTCTCTGTGTTTAGGTGGGTTCACTCAGAGGTGAGTGTCCAGTCCTGAGTCGTAAACAGTCTGAAGTTTACAGCCATCATTCCGGTTGTTGTGCCCCCCCAACCCTAATCAGGCTGAAGAAAGCAAGGCCGCTATAAACTGCATGCGGAGAGGGGGACAACTGCTCGCCAAAGCCAGGTCAGGGCAAGCCAGAGGGGGCATGTGGAGTTCAACTGTCCTCCTCGATTCTCAGGATATCTTTAATGTATTGATGCCCTGTGCAAAACATATGCAAGTAAATGAGAATATTTTGAATGAAAAGAAAGGTAAAAATAAAATAAAATAAAAGTGTAGATTTGGTAGGGGTAGGGAAATTATAAAATTAGTCACACTATATATATTTTTGATTATGTTTTAAAAACGAGGTTCTTTTTATTGTTTCTTTTAGACAGCAAATAAGTGGATTGAATGCATTTTTATTATAAATGTGATTTTTCCAGGCACATTTGATTTATACAGGGAAATAGATACTTTATCTTACAAATAACAATATATATTTTATTAATTGCTAGAAATATTGGCAGATATATTTAAGGATTGTTTTAATTTTGATAGAGAAAACGTTCATACCCAAAATCTCCACTTATAGTTTGATGACTTGGCTAACAGAAAAAGAAAAATAGAGGAGAAGGGGAAAAAGGAAGAGATGTAAAGAATAAGCAAGCGGCGAGTGGTCCGGGGGGTCATAGCAGATCTTGATTCCATCTGGTTCATATCAAAACAAACATGAAGGGTGAGAGATAGACACTAATGTTCTCCTCCTTGATGAGGGGAAGTGTCAAAGAAATAACAGCAATTAAGAAGGAGGAGGAGGAGGAGGAGGAGAAAGAGAGGGGTAAAAAGACAGGATGTTGTGGTTGAAAAAAAGAAAAAAAAAATAGGAAAGGGAAAAAAGCTTGGCACTTTTCTCACTGGAGTTGGTCTTAATTAAAAAGGATTGGTTTTATGTGACTGCCGGAGGGGAGAGACAATTTACTGCAAACATGTTCAGACAGACTGAAAGAGTGAGAAAATATCTCGGTCTGGGTGGTTCTGTTTAACCTTATGTTTAACACAGGTTTTAGACACGGAATGTACATGTTTTATGTAGGCAAATGTAAGGGAAGCCACAAAGTGTGGTCAGAAATCCTTTTTAGCAGGTAGAAAGTTATGATTATGTTTCTGGTTTGACAGGCTTGGGTTTTTATAACTAGTCTTAGACTAGTATGACACCAACAATCAAGTGTTGTGTTCACACTGACAACAAGTCATCATGAATAAAAGTGACATTACTGGATTGGTAAGGATTACTCACGCACATCATTTCAATTAAAGTCGCGCCGGCAGTTCACGTCTACTCATTTCACGCCCAAGTCTGACCTGGTTAAATGATGTCTAGGACAAACCCTGAACGGGTCAATTAAACCTGCCACTAGACCGTAATTCTGAGGACACACGTTTCCCGCTAACCGTTTAGTGCGCAGACAGGAAGATGTCTATTTCCTCAGCGAGAACAATCTCGATTTCCTCATCGTGTGTGTGTGTGTGTGTGTGTGTATTTGGGTGTGTGTGTGCCAACAGTGGTGGCAGAAAGAGCAATTTTGCTGAAGAATGTGTCAATGCAGGAAAGTCTGTCTGACACTATAACGGCACAGAATAGGGAAGCACTGACCTCATTCTCACCCCTATCAGAAAACACATTTCAGTTATTCATTCACTCCATCCACGCTCGCATTCCTTGAACATAGAACCAGTCTGCTTAAAAGCGCAGTAATCTTTTATCGCTTCATTTGCTTGAGGTTGCATAAATTGCTATTCACAAATGAAAAATTCTACAGCTGAAATAAGGAAAAATCTGCACAAAAGATTGAGATGAAAAGGTTTGAAGCACTTCAGTATCCACTGGCTATATTGAAATGTACTTTACATGATCCATATTACACTGAATCCTGACTAGACGAGACAGTAAAAAGCAAAAATGCTGTTTTTTTATGTAAGTTTTGTGACTTCGGCAAACAATAGAACATTTCGTCAGTCGTGTTTCGCAGATTAGTCCCGCCCAAAGCGAAATCTCATTGGTCCAGTCTACCGCTAACATAACATAACTGCATATTAAAAACTAAAATGTTCTGAATAGCTGTGATTGTGTTACATTTGCATTTTAGCATTTAATGTGAACAGATGAATTCCTGGAAACGTATTCGTCACTACAATGTTAAAGAGGGCAGTTTTGCTAAAAAAGGTAACCTAGATTCAGGGATGTTTCCCAGAACAAAGGCTCCTCGTTGATCTTAAGAAGATATTTTTCATACCTCTTTTGCAGACTAAACTATCACGCACACACAAACATGCACTAGACGAAACTTCCAAGCAAAGCCAAAAATGGCAACGTTATCCAAAATGTGATCTTAATCCACTGGCCAAAACATAAGGGTCCAGATGAGAGCGATTCTCCCATGTGTCCGAGCAAACAAAATCCTGCCAGCTCTACCGTGCCACTGACGTTACTATAGCAATGCCCAACACAGCGCCAACCAAAGAGCAATCATCGGTGCGTGCTTGTGTCTGTGTGTCAAGAGATTTGTACCCTGTTTGCTCCAGGGAGTGCCAGCCTCGTAGATGTGTGTGAGCTTGTCTGCTGTGTGTGTGTGTGTGTTTGTTTGTGTGCACCTGCTTCTAAAGGTGGGCATGATCGTGTTGGCATTGCTCAAGTCCTACGCAGGGCCGCTGCATACCTGAACACACCTGAACCCTGAGACGATAATCTGATAGCGGACGTGCACGTACAGACACGAAGCTGGAAATTCCTTTCCCTCGTTCACAAACCCGAGCAGAAAAAAAACAGACAGGCCTTTCTTTCTTTCTCAGTCTCTCTCTGAAGTAGCGAGGCGTGTCCAACTGTACATCTGCGTGTCTGCGTATTTGTTTAATGTAAATCTGCCTTTCGAAAGTCTTCAGTGAGGCAGAACGAAAGCTTAGACTGTGACTGAGAGAGAAAAAAGACACCCTTACAAAATCACCAACCCGCACCCACCCACCACAAAAAAAAAAATTTATCTTGATATTCATTGCTCTGAAATGTTTTTTTGTTTTTTTTTTCAGAAAAGAAAAAAAAAACTTTCAATCAAAAGATCTTATATGCAATTTTTAAAAAATACTTTTTTCATGTTTTCCACTAAATGTAATAAACTGATATTTAACTATATGAAAAATGATTAATTTGTGTAATCAGAGTAACGAATCAATTCACTGAACAATTTGAATTGTTTTATGGAAATGAATCTGTTCAAACTGTCCTTTTTAATAGAATGATTCAGAACTCAGATTCAAAGATTCATTTGCGTCATCACTCAGAATATCCACCATAATGCTTAATTTTAGATTGTAAGCGAAATGTATATAAGCATGAACATCTGATATATCGCAAAGTTCTTCCATCCAAACATGTACCCAAATCTTCACATCCACCCTCCCAAAACACCCTTAAATTAAAAAATCTGCTCTAAAACTAATTTCCTACTCTAGGAAACGAGTGACTCTTTCTCTCCCTCTCTCTCTCTCACACACACAGTAAAACACAGTAATTATGAAAGTGCCTTGGGTTCTAGAGCCTTGCTCTCTTTAAAAGTTGACCTTTGCCTCAGTTCAATCTGTCGAATAGAACTCCAAGCATCAAACATCCCTCTCAGAGCTCTATCTCTACTTTTCTCTCTCTTTCACCCTCTGCTAATGGGTCTCATCCCTCATTCATGAAGACAGACAGGAGCGAGTTGTAACTCAGCTCATAAAAGAGACAGATAGCGTGTCATACGCTGAGCATATGCATCATGAGAGAGGAGCCGAAGAGAAGAGCTTTCCTATCCTTTTATCTTGTTTCATTATCATTTTATATTAGCATATTTTGGGGGTGGCGTAAAAAAAAGAATGTGCGCGAGACCCTACGCCTGTAGCCTACATTATTCATCATTCAGTACTGCGAGATAGGCTGTCCGTCTCCACACCCTAGAAATTCTTGGATAGGCTTTCGTCTTTTTTTCCGACTTGCGTTTTCTTTCGCACCCCTTCTCTCTCTGTTTCCTTCTTTCGTTCTTGTACTCTTCAGTGTCTGGCAGAGTGAGTGTTTTTCTCCATGGAAACCGACATAACAGTCTGCCTAAGCCAAACTCCAGCTCTACAAACAGAACCAAATCAAATCTAACATCCAGTCCTGTTATTCCATGCACTCTCTCTCTCTCTCTCTCTCCCTCTCTGTTTTTCACTCTAGTTCAGCTCAGCCAGCTCCGAAGGATACAGTTCCGAACACAGACGTCATTCCCAAACTCCTGGGGATCGTTAATATTTGTATGATGAGGTTGCGCATGAAACGAGAGCGTGCGCAAGAAATATAAGGAATATAAAAGATGAAATCATTGACGCCATGCGATGGTGTTAAATTCAGTTCGAACGGTGTGGTTAACCTTCCTGAATGCTAACACAATTTTGAGCGTGCATTCAACCAGAAAACTGCCCTTTCTGTTTCAAACCCACTTTAATGACAAAACCCCCAAAAAATGGATACTTGTCTTGGTTACATAAGCGTTTAGCCCATAGATGGAAAAGCTGACGGATGTCGAGAGGTGCTACGTTTCCAAAGGCTTTCCCAATGAAACACATTGTTCTTTCTGGATTTGAAAGTTGCAATTTGAAGTTGAAGTTAAAAAAGCCTAGTCTTGGAACTTATCAATCTTTAACAGAATGAGTCGCTTATGGGTTGTGGCTAAGTTCAATCCATAGACTACAAGGTGAAAGGTCACGCACCGTTAAGACGCTTAAAAATACCAATACGGCCAATTGACTCACTGGCTTCTTCATATTAACTTCCGCATGCTAAGAGCTTAGCAAGCATGTGTGTAAGATTTCTAACCGCCTTATTACTGATCCAAGTCCACAGCTACATTACAAAACAACATTTCGCAAATGGTGTTGCTTTTCCTGCCACAAATCATGCTCTGTGCCATCGCGTTTTGTCTGTGACGATGTTGTTTAAATGTGGCTGTGTGTTTAAAGATACAGAATAGAGAGGAATACATTTAGTTCACTTCCTAGCTCTTTCTTTCAACAGGAAACGTATGGAAATGATAGACAAGGCAGTATCATTAATGTAGCTACTCGTTCTGATTCAGAAGTGCTTCTCAAGCAACACAATCACAACTTTTCAATGACAAAAAGGCTTACTGCAACATAAACTGCCATTCACAATCATGCATAAGGAAAGCATTTGGGGGGGAAAAAAGAAGCTTTGCATAATTTTTCCACATTGACTCAAGAGTGCGTTCCTTGGCTTGGCTGAGGCTTCCGCTTTTATATTTCCCCAGTCAGCCAGTGATGCAGTTTGTGCTCAGTAAAATCCTGAGTGAGAAAATAGCGGAAGACGGCAGCTGCTTCTCAGCGCAGAGAAAGAGCGAGAGAGGGGGAAGTTACAGCGGGGTCGGGGGGTGTGTGGATGAGGAGAAGGATGTACCAGCATGAGTTGGCAAGACCAAGGATTTTCCACTGACATGCCTCCCCTAAGGTTCCCCTGTCTCTTCCACTCTCAGACACCCTCACTTTCTCCCTTCCTCTGAGTGGGACGGTGTTCGCGGTCTCCGAGCAGGGGGGAGGGGCGTGTTTCCTGCTGTTCTCATCGCCTGTATCTTGGCTTGCCAATGAAGGAGTGTGTTTTCCACACCAGGAAAAGAGATAGTGGAAAGGGACAGAAGAGGTTGGGAGGTTTAAGGAAAGAAAATGGACACAAAATGGATTCAATTGTGATCTTAGAGTCTATTTACAATTCTGCTCGATGTAGTTTCAAAAAGCTCTTTTTAAAATATCCAACTTTTGATTTCCTGTGACTGTACATGCAAAACTTTAACTAACAATAACCAGATTCTGCAGAATTTAGCATTTTCAGATTTAAATATAGTTGAAACCTCATGCTGCTGTGAGCATGTAAGAAATACTGCTGCTGCAAATATAACATACATGAAATAACCCCCATACAGCATACATGAATCACCTCGTAGCAGATCTATACAGGTGGAGCTGGGGAAGGTGGAGGGTTTCTGAAGCACGCTGCAACTGCTACAGCAAACACTAGTCATATATTTGAATGCTGAGCAGTGGGCTCATTGGCTACCGATACAGGAGAGAACCAATCAGCTGTGCCATGTGATGATGTCATTAGGTCAGATTGAGTTAGACCTATCGGACTGCGCCATCTAGAGTTTCATGCCAGAACTCTGTATTTCAATAAAAATTAGTAGCCACAATGTCAATGGTGTTTCAGAGTAGAGGAACAGAGCTCTCGTTGCTGGTAGTTATTAATTGAAATTAATATAGTATTCTCTCCTCATTTTCTGCCTTCAGCGCACACACTGGCTTTGCGATTTCAAGCATTCAAACGTATGCATTTTTCACCTGCAGGGTTGCATTCTAGCAACCTTGTTTGACAGGATGTTTTGGTCTCAGTGGTGTGTGTTTTGGTAACACAGAGTCTGCACAGGCTCATTCAGTTACCACAACGCCTTTGTCTTCTTCACACAGACATGGACCAACATGCTTTGGCTTTGCTCAAATTTTTTTTGGAGTCAAATCTGTTTTGTTGTTTTAAGTCTGAACTGCAACAAAAAAGTGTTATGGTTAACTAAGACAAACTATTAAAAATCATTTTCAGTATCAAAATAAAGCTGAAGTAAAATAAAATACAAATATTACATGAAAAACTTAAAAATCTTAAATGAAAATTTGAAGTTTGTCAGCTAAATGAAAAAGTTGAAGTTGAAGTAATAAAATTAAACCAAAACAAAAAAAATTATTTAAAGCTGAAATGTTATAAAACAAAAACAAATAAAAAAATAACAAAACTGAAAATATAAAATAAAACATAAATAATTCTCTCTCTACATATAAAATTTTATATAATTCTGTTGAAAAACCTATAAAATCTGTTGACAGAGCATGTAATCCGTTTCAGACCCTGAATGTTTACAAACCTATAGAAAAATCACATTCATTTACAAACCTAGTAGAAAAATCACATTCATATGTAGTTTGAATTCTGATTTTCAGTGTGAACACACCAAAGGCAGAGCAAATTTCCTGATGATTACATCGCTAGCGACCATAGTAGATATACAGGTGCATCTCAATACATTAGAATGTCGTGGAGAAGTTAATTTATTTCAGTAATTCAACTCAAATTGTGAAACTCATGTATTAAATAAATTCAATGCACACAGACTGAAGTAGTTTAAGTCTTTGGTTCTTTTAATTGTGATGATTTTGGCTCACATTTAACAAAAACCCACCAATTAGATCATCTCAACAAATTAGAATACTTCATAAGACCAATAAAAAAAAAACATTTTTAGTGAATTGTTGGCCTTCTGGAAAGTATGTTCATTTACTGTATATGTACTCAATACTTGGTAGGGGCTCCTTTTGCTTTAATTACTGCCTCAATTCGGTGTGGCATGGAGGTGATCAGTTTGTGACACTGCTGAGGTGGTATGGAAGCCCAGGTTTCTTTGACAGTGGCCTTCAGCTCATCTGCATTTTTTGGTCTCGTTTCTCATTTTCCTCTTGACAATACCCCATAGATTCTTTATGGGGTTCAGGTCTGGTGAGTTTGCTGGCCAGTCAAGCACACCAACACCATGGTCATTTAACCAACTTTTGGTGCTTTTAAAAAGCTGGTCAGCAGAAGGAAGCATGAAGTGCTCCAAAATTTCTTGGTAAATGGGTGCAGTGACTTTGGTTTTCAAAAAACACAATGGACCAACACCAGCAGATGACATTGCACCCCAAATCATCACAGACTGTGGAAACTTAACACTGGACTTCAAGCAACTCCTCCACCCTTCCTCCAGACTCTAGGACCTTGGTTTCCAAATGAAATACAAAACTTGCTCTCATCTGAAAAGAGGACTTTGGACCACTGGGCAACAGTCCAGTTCTTCTTCTCCTTAGCCCAGGTAAGACACCTCTGACGTTGTCTGTGGTTCAGGAGTGGCTTAACAAGAGGAATACGACAACTGCAGCCAAATTCCTTGACACGTCTGTGTGTGGTGGCTCTTGACCCCAGCCTCAGTCCATTCCTTGTGAAGTTCACCCAAATTCTTGAATCAATTTTGCTTGACAATCCTCATAAGGCTGCGGTTCTCTCGGTTGGTTGTGCATCTTTTTCTTCCACACTTTTTCCTTCCACTCAACTTTCTGTTAACATGCTTGGATACAGCACTCTGTGAACACCCAGCTTTTTTGGCAATGAATGGTTGTGGCTCACTCTCCTTGTGAAGGGTGTCAATGATTGTCTTCTGAACAACTGTCAGATCAGCAGTCTTCCCCATGATTGTGTAGCCTAGTGAACTAGGCTCAGGAAACCTTTGCAGGTGTTTTGAATTGATTAGCTGATTGGCATGTCACCATATTCTAATTTGTTGAGATAGTGAATTGGTGGGTTTTTGTTAAATGTGAGACAAAATCATCACAATTAAAAGAACCAAAGATTTAAACTACTTCAGTCTGTGTGCATTGAATTTATTTAATGCACGAGTTTCACAATTTGAGTTGAATTACTGAAATAAATGAACTTTTCCACAACATTCTAATTTATTGAGATGCACCTGTATACTGAGCGCACAGAACAAACAGATCAGATTTTATCACTTCCAATATGAGCAAATAGTCAGCGCTAAAGATTGGATTTGAAACCCAAATCTGATTTATGTGCAGTGTGAACAAAGCCCTAGAGTCTAACCCAACAAAAGCAAACACATGAGCACACTGTTGCTGAAGTCAACCAGCCAAAGCTGTGCCCTACATGACCACATGCTATAGTGCAAGAGATTGCCTGGGCCCTGATGGTATACATCTTAATCTCTTGAGGCATTGGCTGGAGTGTTTCTCGTGCCAGCAGTTCTCTGAACAGCAGTTGGGCAGCTGTGAGCATTTTAGGGGGAAGATTTGCACCAGGTTTCAACCATAAACAATGAGCTCATTCTTTTGCATCTGCTCCCAAAGACAGCACTCATTCAGCCTGAACTCGTGCTAGTACTCTACAAACCAAGGCCGTTCTCAATTGTAATGCTTTGTTTTGATATTATACATGATTTAACACCTTTCAATCATACGTCAGCAGTGGAATAAAGATTTGATGTGCGTAAAATTGCCCTGCTATGTAAATTATTTATTTATTTATTTGTGTTTGTGCAGTCCTGTTTTTATTTTTCCATCCATTCACTTGCATCACATTAAACATTCTTCTGAGAAAACTGGCTTGAGATCAGCACAAAAAGGGAAACATATATCAACACCCAATATGGCAGCGAGAAAAACATCAAGCCATTTTGTCTGAGCCATTTCCTGTTTAAAGTAGGATGTGAAAGGATAAGAGCCTGTAAAGCTGTCCTGATGGGTTCTTTACTCTTTAACAGAGTCGCCTCTATTTTTTTTTTTACAAGTTCTCTCTCAGTAAACAGCAATTCAATTAACTTGGCCTTCGCTTTAAAGGGATGTTTTCCGACTTTGCTACTTTAATACAGGAAACAAACTGGAGTTACGTCGCAAGGAAAAACAGCCAACAGTTTAGATAATCAAATCGACATTTTGGGTCAGTATTCAACAAGCACATTTCCGAAAAAAAAAAGAAAAAAGAAAAAAAAAAACTAAATATATTTCAAATATATATTTCAAAATATAGCACAGCTTATTTATTTATTTATTTATTTATTTTTATTGAAAATATATTTAATGTAAACCTCAAAATGTACATTTAAAAATGTGCTTTAGGGAAAAAAAAATCCAATTTTAAAATCCATTTTGGGGAAATGCAAAACTTAAAATATAAATATATTAAGATAGACAACCCAAAATATATGTGGAAATTTGAACTTATCAAAAATATATGCATGTAAATATTTCAAAAATATTTTATATACATATATGTTTATAAATATATCTGTAAAATGTGCATATTAATATTATATATAATTAATAAATATTATTTGAATTTGAATTTAATTATTTAGCTTTTTAACATTTCTTTTAATGTCTCATGCAATACTTATATTTTGTTTTACTTAGTTAATTCCCATTTAGGTTGTGTAGACATGTTTCTATACTATTATAATTTACTCACAATTTCTAAAATATAAATATGGGTGTCCCACCAAGGTATGGGCTTCATGGGTACAATCTGACAGTAAACTGATGTAAGTTACATTCAATAAATAATTATTGAATGCTCATTTGGATTTCATTGTACTTAATTTGTGACAGCAAAGGTCGAGTATGTGCTTTTCTTACTTGGTAAGTGTGTGTGTGTGTGTGTGTGTGTGTGTGTGTGTGTATCCCCATGCCAAGGGAAGTGCAGGGGTCACAATGTGTTGTGACTGCAGAGGAGGAGGAAAGTGCGTTTGTGTGTGTGGGAGAGAGCAAATGCCAGCCATGCAGCGGGGGGTCGCTGCGCATTTTGACTGCAGTGCAAGGACAGACAGATGAGCAGGTGGTGCTCAGGTGGGGGTGAGTGTGGGGTGTGGGGGATTGTGGGTAATGCCAGACTTCTGTGCCCTTTACGCTCCACATGCCTTCATACTGCACATGCTTCAAACAAACGCACCCCTCCACCAGTTACTGTGTTCTTTCTTGTGAGCCTAAAGTATTGTGTGTTTTCAAAAAGCCTAGTCTTTTTAACATACATTTTACAGTCTGAGCTGAGTTGAGCAGTAATAAGCCATGCACAAATGCTCTGCTGAAGCTTTGTGCAAACGAACAAGCTCAGCTGGTGTATGAATGGCCCCTCACACACTATCAGATCTGTTTAGCAGTCATCAGGGTCCGTACGACTAAATCGTTATGTATGTGTTTACGCATGCATGGCAAAACAGCTCCTGACAACATAGTCATTCTCTGCAGAGTCCCTGAATAAACACTGAGCAATCAGGTCTAATTATCTCATTGGACACATGCTCAAGACAACAGCTCACAACAGTCAATGCGCACTTGAGAGTGATGAGAGCGCTGATTCGACAACAAGTTGGACAAATGGAGGTTGTTTAGTCAATGAACGATGAACGATGACATAGTGGATTATGTGAAAGGTAACAAGAATCTGTTAGAAATCACAATTATGTAAATATTTTTAAACAAAGCCTAAAGTCCTGACACGGTTTACAGAGGTGGATGTAAGTTTATGCATTTAGGTTTACAAAACTGGCCCCAGACATGTTGAGAATGTCATCAAAGGTAAAACAATTTGTAAGAAGTAAAAGTAAATGGATAATAATAATAATTCATTCATTCATAATTTAAAAACACAGTCATTTAATTAGCTATATAATAGAAAAAAAATTAATAAATAATAATAATGAAAATTAATTAATTAATAATTAAATTACCTACAAATTAAAAAGCTCAAAATAGTTACATATAAAATGTAATATATATAATGAGAATTACTTTATTTTAATACAAAGCTTCATTTAATGTAATTAAGTTTGAGTGTGTGGGTTTACAAAAACATACAAATGTCATCAAAGGTAAAATAAATAAATAAATAAATAAATTTAAGTGTAATTTAAGTGCAAAATAGTCATAAATACCTAAATAATTGAAAAAACAAAACAAAAAAACAATTAGTACACTGCAAAACTATTAAAAAATGTTTCGGTCAAAAACCTTAGTTTTTACATACAGTATCAGCAATGAGAAGACTATATTTTCATGTAGATAGTTATGTAGATAGGTATATGTAGATATGTTATATGTAGATAGGCAAAACATGGAGAAAAGAAGACATATGAGGGAAGAAAGTCTGCATGTAATATCAGTAACATTGGCTTGACGCAGCTGTAACAACTTCATCAATCTCATGTGTGGTATATTAAAATGAAGTGTTTCTTACAATGTAAAATTGCCTTTTTCAGTCAAATTTTCAATTACGAAGGTCTCTATGCAATTTGCAAGCAAGGTCATTGAAAAAAGGGTGTGAAATTAAGCCAACATTACCTTACTGTCTCTCTCTCTCACACAGGAAGTCAATAAGTTTCAGCAGTGTAGTCAGAAGGCTACAGGCCCAGACTAAAGATGTTCCATCTTCTCTTTCTCTCTCTGCAGAGTTACTGCAGGCAAGCCTGTTTTGGATCTTAAAGTGACAGACACAGTTTTTCTGGTCTCAGTTCACATCAGTTATGGCCGCTGCTAACCACAAAAACAGAGCGCCATTCTTCTCTCGCTCTTTTTCTCCCTGGTTTCCCCTCATTCCCCTCTCTCTTTAAACAGAATGACTGGCCGGAGAGGATATAAGGCTGACGAGAACCGGGCAGAAAAACTGTGGGTCTTTCAGGTGACGCTATCACAGAAGCCAAAAAGGCTTGTAAAGTTCTGCTATAAAGATGGAATCACAGCAGCATGGCTTTCTTTATGAGGGAAAAAAGGACAGTTTTTTCTTAAAGGTGAAGTGTCATTTTTTCCCCAACATTTACTTTTTTACTTTCTTCAATACTAAATATGTTCATATATATATATATATATATATATATATATATATATATATATATATATATAAAGCAAATACCTTTTTAATTATTTTTTTATTTAGGCCTTTTTATTTATTTTAGTATTATTTATTCACTAGTATAGTATGTATAAATGTTATTAATTAGCTTTTATTTTATATATTTTCAGTTTTCATTTTAATTTTACTTTGTTTTAGTAATTTTGTTATGTGCTTGTTTATATTAAGTTTAAGATTTTCAAGTTTAAGTTTTTCATCTAATATTCATATTTTATTTGATTTTATATCTGTTTTATTTCAATTACCAAAAAATATTGACTGATTGTTTGTCTGACCAATAGGATGAGTGTTTAAAAATTTGTTTGAAAACATTCACTATTTTTGTAATTCCATTTGGTGTCACTAATGATTGCATACTTTTTTTATTTACTTCTTTTTTTAGATATTTCAAGATTGTAAATCAAAGGCAGAGAGAGAAAAAAAACGGAAAATGAACAGACTCGAACCCAAATCTCCCACAACTGCTCAAACTGACTAAAAAGGCTACTGCCTTGACACACATTTCAACTTTAAAAAGAAAACAAATCAATAAGATGTTATGAGCATTGGATTTAAACCTACAAATCTGAAATGAGCAACTTGGTTTAAAGCACTTACACGAACCAGTGCAACTTTGAATGACATCTATGAATTGAGCATAGTTGCACACATCACTCATGAAAGTGCAAAACTATACGAGGTGTCTGTTGAAAAGCATCACCACAGCTGAATCGGCAGTGTCTCGCTCTGCAGAAGCAGACGCTGCTCTCCGCAGCCAGACGCTAGCATGCGTCTCGCTGAGCTGTGCTGAGACTGTCAGCATTAGTCCTTCCTGTCCTTCGCTCTGATCTACCTGCTCAGTATGCACACTTGCATCTCTCTCACTCGCTCGCTCTTTCAGGCTTTTTCCTGCTCACTGAGTGAAAAGTGGAGCCTCGTGCCAGCCAGGAGAGGAAGCCATTAAAGTTTAATGAGAGCTGAGAGATACAGAAACCCACAAGGGTGTGCCTGCCTCCTTCACACACACACACTCTTCCACAAACTACCGTCAGCTCTTTTTTTATTCCTTGACATTCCTCACATCACCATCACAACAGAAGTCAGCTCAACTGTACACTTGCCGAATGGTGATGAAGGAGAAAAAGTCAAGGATAGAGAGAAAGTGATTGTGTGATGTTGTAGTAAGAGAATGTGTGGCTCTTCCTGACCTACATGCAATGATGATGATGATGATTCACATGATTTAGCCCCAAACATTAAGCCCACAGACTTTCAAGGGTAAATGGATTTACAGAAGGAAGAGTGGCCTTATCAGATGTCCACTTAGTAGTGTGTTCGCTCTCCTCTCTCTTTCCATCATTCATGTTTTAGCCCTGTTTTTTTGATGGAAATGCTCAGCATGTAGTGCGATACTGTGCAACTAAACATGTTCACTTCCCTTTCTGTTATGACTTTTGTGAACCTTACAAATCAACTTGACCTTTAAAGGAATGTTTAAGGTTCAAGTTAGGCTCTAGCACCAGCATTAGTGGCGTAATGTTGATTGGGTCCCACTTTAAGGTTCAATTCTTGCTATTAACAAACCATTAACTATGACTTCTGCCTCAATAAACTCCTAATTTGCTGCTTATTTATAGTTAGTAAGGTAGTTGTTAAGTTTAGGTATTGGGTAGGATTAGGGATGTAGAATATGGTCATGCAGAATATGTGCTTTATATGTACTAATAAACAGCCAATGTGTTAATAACAGGCATGCTAATAAGCAACTAGTTAATAGTGAGCATTGGTCCCTATTCTAAAGTGTTACTGTTAATACAGAAAAATATTTTCACACAATTGTAACATACTTTAGATGGAAGTAAACTACTGTTGCAGAGTGTTTAAAAGCCAAAATATAAAATACAAAAGACAACAAAAGTTGTCTAAATCAGGTTTTTGACACCACAGATGTCTAAACATACTGATGTCCTTGTAAGGGACCTCCTTTCTAAAATATTTCATAAAAATTATTAGACTTGATTTTTTTATTATTGTTATATTAATACAATTTAATAATAGTAGTGCATTTAATAACTGTAATCATATATTAAATTATTAATTTATTAAAATGATTTAAAATTATTTATTTATTTGTTTGTTTTTACATTTACCTTTGTAATTATTGTGTGTTGAGTAACATGACAAGATTTTCCTTTTTCAGATTTGTTATTAACATTAACATCATCATCATCATCATCATCATCATTATTATTACAATTTATCTTTTTACATTTGCCAATGTATTAATTTTGGGTGGAGTAACACTGTAAGTTGAAAGACTGGATATAACTTTCAGACAAGGTGAGTAAGCACAATTAGTTTCTGTGGTAATTCACCTCAAGAGGCAAACGCTGATGATACCATTTAACTCAGAACATTCCTTACTTTCATACTTTTGCCATATCAATTTGCCAAAACTTGGATTTGGATCTCATTTGCTTTATAAAAAAAAAGAAAAAAAAAAAGTTTTTTGGTTCAGTTTCACCCCACAAAGATTTCAAAAACCAAACCATAGAGAGGTGTTCTGCTGTGTACGCTTCCGATAAGAAGTGTGTTGTGTGCTAGAGTCGGGTGGTAAACCGTCTCGGCCGCTGTAGCAATCAGTGTGGTGTGTGTCTCGGTCTATCTAAAACCCACGCTGGCCTACGCTGCAGTTTCACTATGTTTTCTAAATTCATGTTTGTGTGTGTTCACGTGTGCACGTGTATGTGCACTGCAAAAAGCCACTACCGCAAAACCATTTTACCCAGATCCTCCCTTGCTTGGGTCTAACACACACCCACATGCAACTCCATATTCACAACAGACCATATAGTGTATATCAGAGAAAAAAATAAATAAAAAATCAAGTGACACTTACCTAGAAATAGTATAAAGCAGGTCCAGAAACATGAAAAAGAAAAAAAAAAAAAAGGTTAGTTAGTTCGTTCAAGAAAGTACAACCCCCCAAAATTGAAACACATACAGTTTTACTTATTGTGTGCATGTTTTACGGAAAAAACAGTATCTCTGAAGTTCAAGGGAAGGAAGACAGCCTCAAGCCTGACTCTGTTAAGCATGTACATTTTAGTTTGCAACAAAAAAAGACAACAAATTCCGCCCACACAAAACCACAAGGCTGCGTACTGCCACATAAACACACACAAAACAGAGCTTGTGAAAAGGAAGACCTCTGCAAGTCTTTCTGCACCTATTTGCTGATCTCGCTCGATCTTTCTTTCTGTCTCTCTCTTTGTCGCGCTCTCTCTGTTTTCTCTAACCTCCATGTAAGTGGCAGAGGGCAATGCAGTGGAGCTCATTAGAGGTAGTTATAGCTGAGAGAATTTCAGCCCATAAAACCCGCCGTCTGTTCCCCCCTCTGCCTCAGAAAACCACCAATTACACACAGACACACACGTTTATTCGAAGACTCGTTGCACACAAAGAGGCACACAGCTTGTCTTTTAGAGAGTTTTTTTGAAAGACATCCCATTTTTTATTAGAAATTTTATGTCTTAGTATCTAATTTCCAGTTCTACAAATCCACAGAAGACCATAACTGAATCATTCTACAAGGCTAAGCTAGATAGCCGCATGACTGATGTGTATTTAGTGTGGTCAGATAAGAGCGAAAATAGCACTGATAGCAAAACCACTTTACTAATCTTCAAAGTGCAAAACCAAACCTTGCCTAACTAAGCTGTTCTTTGAGTGACCGTGCATGTTTTATTTGTACTGAAGGCAAATACTGCGCTAACACTAACGCTAAGCTAACGAGAACCTCATGGCTTGAGTGGAACTCAAGTGGGACCTTTTGCTTTACAAACAGACACACTTGCAAGCTCACATAAGAAATGCATGCATGCACACACACTTGTTCTGCTAATGAGGTGAAGCCTTAGCAAATCTGTTTGCTTTTCTCACCTCACCCCCTCATTACGTCCTACTTCAGACACCCACAAACGATCATCATTCACCGTTATTCAACAGAAATAGAGAGAGAGAAAAAAGAGAAATGGAAAAAGGGGAGAGAGAAAAAGTGGGCTAGCTCTTAAATCCTGAAAGATAGTTTCTTTTGTATGACTTTTGGCAAAGAAAGGATGAAAAAAACACGTTTTCAGCTGGTGAACATCTTGACTAGTCGGACTTTACAATGGACATTAATAATTGGGCTATGGGTTTGTGACACATGAGCAAGGAGGCCTAATTGCAAAAACGCAATGTATATGACACTTAAACAGCACAATAGAAAGAATTAAGAATTATGTACTATATGTAACAGAAAATGATTTTGACTCATCCTCAGTTTCTTTTTTAAGCAAAAACTTCAATTGGAACACTCTTAAGATGTACATTAGCCCGGTTTATACATTTTGGCCTGGTTTCACAGACAGGACTTAGACTAAGCCAGGATTCTGCTATAGTTCAATTAGGACATTTAAGTAATTTTTTATAAACATGCATTAGAAAAATACTTTATTGGTGTGTATCGTGAGACAAACCAAAGACACTGATATATATTAATATCAGTCAGTGCAAGTTTCTTTCAGATGAAACAGCTCAGACTTACATTTTAGTCTGGGACTAGGCTTAAGCCTTGTCTGTGAAACCGGGGGTTTGAGTTGTAAAATTGTCTAAATAATTGTATCTCATTAATCGAAATTCTGAGGTATTTCGTAGCCAATTCCTCATCTCACGCTGGTGGAAGCTAAATCCCTACAAATTGAAATGGGTCATGAAAGAATTATAGTTTATCAATTTTTATTTTACGTCCTCAAATGACAGAGATGTTTGCTTCAGTAGCCAGAAAAGAAATGCTTTACCCTCTTTGAGGGATAAACAGCGAATATCAGTCGACGGATGAGTCGCAGACAGATCAGCTGAAATTTTAAGGTGGATGACTCTCTTCAAAGACGCCACTTTCTCATGGAGATTAATCACTTAAGAAGATTGTCTTCCCCTCTTTTTCAATACCGATGCTGTTAACAGGATTGCTTTGGCTAATGTTCCTTATTTAACATATCCCAGACTGACTGAAATGTGGCACGTTTTCATCTGAAAAGGGATCAACCCAAGAGACAAAGAGTGAGAGATGATAGTTCTTGACTTCTTTTTCTCTTTCACTTTCTCTCTTCCTCTTTTCCCTGTTCTTTCTTTTTCTCAGCAGGCCAAGTCGCCCACCACGAAGCTTTGGTGCTAGCAGGGGGGCTACGCATTCTTCTCTCTTTCTTTGTGTGTAAACTTCCCAAGTTTATTCCTCCCTTTCTTCCTCATAGCTCCAAGACCTTATCACTGTATAAAATGTAGTCTCACTATCCCTGGTGGGACACGTTGCCCGCATACATGAGTGTTGATAGGGGGCTCTGTTGTGTTTATCTTTCTTTAACCTTTAAACCCCAGTCGCTAACTGTGAACGCCCGGCTTAGCTAGAGTCCGTCTGAGAAAGTGAGCACATTTCCTTTCTCACTACCTTATCGGCCGGACCGCATCTGAAAGCCCGATCTGACTCTAGTTCTGTACAAGCACAATGTTCAGAGGAGAGAAAAGACACAAAAATGAGACGACTAAGAACTGAGAATGGAAAGAGGAACAAGCGAGTGCATGCATTAGGCCCAGAAAGCGGCTTTTGTGAAGCATCTGTCGATAGTGTCAACCAACAAAACTCTCACTAGAACTGAGAACATTCACTCTGAAAGGCCTTTGGAGGAAGTGTTTTATTTGTGATTACCAATTTTTGCTGCCATTTTTCACACTTTTACCAATTTCTCTTAGAATAAACATCAGAAACAGCCTATGGCAGTGTTTTTAAAAAAAATGTTGACGCCTAAATATGATTATCCCCTTAGTTTTTTTATTCAGATTTTTTTTTTTTCCTCTGATTTTCACTCAAATTTTCTTCGGGCTCCCCCTGTGAGCTCTGCTTTGACAACCCCTTGCATATACAAGCTCAGATATAAACACCACAATGTTGAATTGTATTACACACAATGGACATGTGACCTTGAGATGACAGTCATATATTTAGAAGGACCCCCTTCACCCCTATTAAGACTAAAGGTTAGGTGGCCAGGCCACTTTATGGTTGCCAGATGTTATGGAAGCCCACATAATGCCTGTGAACTAGCCTGAGCCTCTTTTAAGACCGCTTGACCCTGGTCACATAATCCTGGCGTTCAAGACCTCAAGGCACCAGTAGTGGCACAGCATCATGGAAGAGTGCTACATAAAAACTGTGAGCAAAAGTGAGGATGTCTTTGGTTGCATTTCGCATCTGATTAAAATCTTGCACTTCGAGTTTTATCTTAAACACAGTTGAACTAAAGGTGATGAAACTTCTTCATTCCTTCATTAGAGAAGCTATCATCCAACCAGTGCAGCTGAGACAGACCTGTGCTTGTTTTGGTGAGGTCGCGAACCCACGACCACTCCACGTAACGGCTCACACCCGTTTGGGTTTATAACCCTTCGCACTGTAAAGTTTAGGAGGGGCAGTCTGGAGCTCTTTTAAGGATAACAGCCAGGCACTTTAAGTGCTATCTTGAAAAGTGATCAGCAAAGACAAATCAGCTTAATGACACCAAATGCAGCCTAATGAGTGTAGGCTTGCTAACGGCCCCTAGCCTGGGTCAGTCTCAGGTCAGGTTGAAACACGGGGCGTCGACTTTAGACCTTCCTACCCTGGGAACTGCAGAGGGAGTGAATGAAAGGTAAAGCGGAAATAGTGCATGGATGATTTGAAAGAAGAATGAAGGAGAACCAGATAATCCGAGAGTGTCTTCTTTAGATGTTTTCTGGACCGTCAAAAGGCAAAGGTTGTTTGAAGAACATAAAAGGAGTTTTGACAGTTCAAAAGGTTGAATAAATAAATCAAACAAATTATACACTCACCCACATATGTTATAATAAAATTGTTTAGCATTCTGTCTAAATATATTAACTAAAAAACATTAAAAGTAAAACCAAAACAGTAAAATCAAGTGAATTTAGGAATCACAGCATTATAATGTACAGTATGAAAAATGGATATTTATTTTGAGATATGCTAAAGATTACCTCTAACAATGTCAAGCCAATATGGTATCATACATATTGCGCAACCCTACTAAATAATACTCTACTGATAGTATTAGAGCTATACATAGAGACCAGTTTGCCAAGCTATCACATGTTCAAAATATTACAAGAAAATGTGGTATGATGTGGTAAAAATTGTGGTAAGCTTTCTGCAATCCCATAATTCATCATGACAAAAGCAGGGTACTCAGTGAAATTGTAACCGTAAGCATTTTCGCGCTCCTGATAAGGAGGCCTCTCCTCCGTTTGAGAGAAAAGGGGAATTTGAGATTGTTAAGAGCGGGAGAGGAAAGAGGCGTCCATTTTGTTTTACAAGATCCTTTTTACTGCACGGTTTTATTCCCCTCTCTAGTTCTATTACACATCTGGAGAACAGGGAAGCCACCCCCTCCATCTCTGTTTCTCTCGCTCTCTACTGACGTCACCTTCGTTCTCTGGGCTGATTAATAGCACATGAGGGTTCAGTTGATGGAGATGGGGGGGATTGGAGATGGATATGTAACTATTTTGCACCAGAAAGCCCACTTATCAGCTAGACTCTAGAGCCGACAACTCAGGTCTCAGTCCTCACAATTATAGTTAAACAAAAGTATTACAGTGGAAATGCAATACAGAAACCTAAAGAATAAGGAATTTTTTTTATGTCTTTGCAAAAAGCTATTTCTAACAGGTTATTTTTAGAAACAGAAAATTCATTGTAGAAATTTCTATACTTCTGCTATAATGTTTTAAGATTTAATTAATTAACACTGATATGCCAGGTTTTCCATGAACCCTGTAAAAAACACACAATGAATATAAATATTAAATTATGAAATATTTTAAATTATGTAGTTTTTTCTAACTATATTGAAAACTAAATATATATTTGAAACAGCTATTAAATATACTTTCAAATTGAATCACTTACACATAAACCCTGATATCATTATAAAACAAAATGACATTTTAGTAAAACCTTTAGTAAGATCTGCAGTTTCCAGCTCTAGTTTCTGCAGCGTGTGAAAGGGTCAGATGCACACAGGCAATAAAGGCCGCTTTGTCCCCAAGCGAGAATCACTCTCTCTACCTCAGCCATTATCACCAATTACAGTGTCTGTCCTCATTTTTGTGGGACGGCTCTTCTCTTCTCCTCTCCTCTCCTCTCCTCCCCTCCCTTCGTACACAGACCCATGCGCAGACACCTGCCTGAGGAAAAGCTTCTTCGCCACCATGTCCTTATGCCCTTCATCACAAAAGAATACGAGTCAGTATTTCATATTTAAAGGAAATTGAGAAAAGGGGAAAGAAATAGATACTGAGTTGGGGGCGAGAACTTCAGAGGGTGAGCTGGGGGTTTTGTTACGAGGAAAAACAATCTCAGCCCTGAGGTTCAGCCATTGTGGGCTAAAGATGCTCCTCCATCTTGCCATAAAAATAAGTTAACATATATACATTTACAGCAAAAGTTTAAATTCAAACTATATAGATAAATCATGTTTTCATCCACAAACAAAAATTGCATAATACAGCTGATCAGTTGTTCAGTTTTTGTATATCTGTCTGCCTTTTGTACGCTTCTTAAAATTATGAATTATTTATAGATGAAAAAATGTAAATTTGTAGAAACACATTTCTAATGCATATTATTTGAAATTTTATATATATATATATATATATATATATATATATTATTATTATTATTATTAAGGCATTATGTTATTAATAAAACTTTTTTTTTCTCTGACGTTTCAATATCACCCCTGAGATTTGCATGACATTTGCAGTGGTTTGCACTATAACAAATGCAGCAAGCAAGAGAAGAAAGCTTAGTAAAAGTAAGAAAACAAAGCATTAACTTTATAAAGGGCTATAAAATGCTTGATTTTACCAATAAAAACATGAAAGAACTCTACAATACTTCTATTAGATTATATGATAATTACAATGCAAAATATTATTCTGTTGACTTTTTGTTCCTACCATCCATACCCAAAACTATACACTCAGCTTTACACTGTTCATTTTGTATGGTTATACTACAGTGAGTTCAGATGATGGGATCTCTTTCTCTCAAATCAATGATTATGGGTGTTCTGAATGGACAAGCACTCCATATTTTATGTATCAAAAGTATTCGCTGTGAATTGTCTGAGGACGCCTCTCAATCTCTTCGCCAGATCTTTAGATGCATGTAACAGCTGGCTAATGCTATTAGTTTAGGATATTAAGGTGTGGGGGGGGGGGGGGGGGGGTGAAATCATTACACGCTAGTCAGATAAGCCTGCGTAATGAAACACAAAAACATCCCTGAGGTCTCCAACGCAGGCCAGTGTGTTTAACCCATTGAATGCAGGCTGAGCTGCCAAAACTAAATCTTGATGTCATTTGTATGACTCATGGAAGCATTAATAAATCTTTGATGATAATGCTACCACGCTAAGCTAAGGTGAGCCTCAGGGGGATGTGGTTGAACGTTAAGATGGATGCTCATTCAATGCACGAGAAGTGAACGTTTCTATAGAAAAGGCAGTTAAAGTAAATAGTGTGCATTTATAAGCCTTTCGTGCCAAGACGAGGTGCTGATTACCTGTTGTTGACGATAATCTGAAAAGCGGCTTTAGGGGGTTTAGAGATGCGGAGAACCGGCTGCTGCCGCGACCTGGAGAAAGGTCTCTCTGACTGGAGGTGATATCACAGGTAGGCCACAACTGAGATGGATTAGATAGGATTGATTAAACCTATTGATTATCTAATCCTATTCTGATTGTAATTTTAACTCTCGTCTTCTGAAAACAAACACCCCTTACGTGATGATCATGGTGTTGTGGAGAGTCTGGCTACTTCTTGATTTGCATACTATCCGTCCTAAATATTATGCAAATAAGGATTGGTGTTCCCAAAGCACAATAGGTTAAAATAACTAGCCTATTCTAAAGGTGCCCAGATTGTGTGTTATTTAGACTGGGTTTTCAAAGTGTGAATGCATGCATTGGAGTGATATTACCCACAACCCTCTTGTGCTGTGGAAGAGAAGTGGTTTGTGACCGTTCAATTTTTCTGTGGTTAAAAAATGGCAGGGAATGTGAAATGGAAGCTGCCACAGCAGTTTTAAATAAATTTTGACTTTAGCTAGATGCTAACACATCAAATACAAATGGGTTGGTGATGTTAAGACTAAATTTGGTGCCGCATTGTGCATTTTGTTCTAGTTAATTAAATTAGCTTTTCTTAAACAGTTAGCACTATGCTAAGCTAAAAGAAGGCTGAGGCGAAAACACAAAGACACAGAAATGTTTTAGCTCTGGTAACATAATGTAATATGTAATTTCCCTTATGAAAATTTACCATGGATTTACTACAAAAAAAAAACAAAAAAAAAAACATTTTAGTTAAACCATGGTAACCACAGTGTAACTATGGCTTTACTATACTAACCATAGTTTGACCATGGTATTTGTAGTAAAACTGTGGTTTTTCAAATTGTAATCAATCCGCCACGGAAAACATGGTTACTACACTTTTACTATAATAAAACCATGGTTAATTTTTGTAAGAGTTAAACAACCTAGGCTCACTGGAAATGTGTACATGTGGCAACATTGTTTACCATAGTCATAACACAGAATTGTGCAATGAACAAAGTGAAAATGTCTTTATTAAGACCTTTTAATCTTAATTTGTGTGAAAATGAATATAAGTTTTTGGTGTTTTACACTAGTGTTCATTTCAGCTGGACACTGCAGTGAATTTAATGTATTGGTGCGTTTTTGGAAATTTGCAAAAATGTAGATAGAGTAGATAGTGTAGATAGTAATGTAATGTAGATAGCACGTTTTTCCAATGAGCCTAGGTTGAATTTAAAAGTTATACTTTCATGATTGACTACAACAATTTTCTATCATTCCCAATCAAACACTGAGAAGAATAAAGTGGCTGCTTTAAAAATAGTGCCAGACTTCCTTAACTACCACTCCCATGACTCGAGCAGCCACACAGGCACAAACATCACCACAGAGGCCAAAGGTGCTTTGCTAACAGAGCGATAAGCTAAGACTAGCAGCGAGGGCCTCTTTCTGAAGCTGAAGAAAACAGTTTTGGCCCTATCTCAATGACCACAGAGGCCTCTCCTCTTCCCCCTCCCAGCCCTCCATCTCTCATGTCATCCTCTTCTCAGAAGAGATCTCTCGCTAGCTGATATTGCGAGGCGCGCCGAACGATTCAGGCTAATGTCACACTGCTGAAGGTACTTGGAAGCAGAGAAATGAGTCCTAACTGTTCAAAACTGGCATGAGCAAAGGAACAAGGGATATCTTCTGGCACAGAAAAAGAGACTAAAAGGCTAAAAGAGCCAGAGAGAGAAAGAAAAAAATGAGAGAGAGACAAAGAATAGAGGGATTAAAAGAAAGAGGGTTGAGTAATTGGGAGTGACAAGCCTGTGGTGGTGTGTCAGGCCTTCAAACAACAGGGTTGAGTGAGTAATATATGGAAAGAAATGAGAGAGAGAAAGAGACAAAAGAAAGGGGGTTGAGCTTTACTTTTCAAACCTTCCATGTTCAGTAAAAAAGGGGGAAAAACATCTTCTGAGGTTGCCAAGAGAGAGCAGCCTTTTAGAGGTGACCTGTGATCAAAGCCACCAGTGCATCGCAGATCCTTCCTGTTGGGAATAACCTACCTCCTCCTCGGATCCAGTGTAATCTCACCACATCTGCCCATAAATATCAGATTATATCAGTCTTTAAAAGGTCCTGGATCTGCCCTCTACGGGGCCACCCTTCCTGGGCCAGTCACCGTGAGGAGTGAAGAGTAAATGCAGCCGTGCGTAAAAGCATTACGCTAAACTAGGCATGGCTACTCTGTGTGGGACTGCAGAGCCTGTCAGGCGCACTGTAATGCAGTCTGATCCATAGTAGCGCGAGAGAGAGTTTGCCACACTTAGCTGAATCAGGTCACACACTAGCAAGCACACAGATGCAGACTAAAACTCCACCTACGCAAAGACACACACATATATTAATTGATGACACTTTCACTCTTAAACACTAACTAACCTTAAAAAAAATCTGAATATTCAAATTCTTCAAACCCTTGGAGAATACTTCAGTATTTTTTCTTGTTCTAAAAATATGATGCCATAAATATGATAACAGAATAAAAGACAAGACTTCAAAATAAAAAAATAAAAAATTAAAAAAAGGAAAGAAAGAATTATTGGAAATATAGGTGAATTAATACTATAATATAAATTATAATATAAATTATATAAATTATAATATTAAACAAATATAAAAACAACAAATTAAAACAAATTAGGCTTTATTGTATTTAAACAAAATATAATTAAATATTTTTTATTTGGTTTTTGGTTAAAATATAATCAAGAAATCATTATCAAAAAGTATCAAAAAGGAAATCAAGTATCAGTTACAAGGCTGCTGCAATAAATAAATAAATAAATAAATAAAATAAGACTTCTAATTTATGACTTTTATTACTTAGCCAGCTAGCTCAGATCACCTGATAAAATGCTAATACCCTGCAGCATACTACACCATGATCTTTGGTCTGGCTCCACTGCTTCACTTCTGTAATTAAAGAACTTGGACGCTATGAAATCTCACTCCAGCATGATGGACAGTTGACCCACGCCATCAGGATTGGCTTTCATGGAACGACCGGCTAGCCGTCTTGAGTGTGAGAGACCGTTACACACATGCGGTTTACATGTCTGCATGGCTGCACAGTAGAACTGTAATGGTACCTTACAGGGTTACACATGCCTACGTAACCCCATGCTGTAATGGCTAGTTTCATTTTTAGCATTGGCTAGAGTAGTAAAAGGTCAAAGGGTCCAAATTTAAACATAAATCTAATCTAACAGAAAAGAAGTGAATTAGCATACAACACAACCTTATATAATTGCGGTGATCATTTAATTGGAAAAATGCTCATTTCCTGTCGAATGGATGCAGGGTGAAAAAACAATGAGTTGGGCAACCCCCTCAGTAATGCAATTATTCTCTACATGAGCACACTAGCAAAGCCCCTTTTACCACTGCATGTCTGCAGCAGGGTTGGAGTGTGTGTGAGCGTGTGTTTCCAGCACACCAGCCAGGAAGCAGTCAGTGGAACTCTTATTTAACACAGGAAGTGCAGATTTGCTTAGCAACCACATTAACTCTCCTGTCACTGAGGTATTTGGAATTATACCTATTTAGTGACAGCCAGGCATGCACAGGCAGGCACACACACATATAGACATGCGTTTTCCTGATATTTGAACTCACAGAGGAAATACCACTCCTGAGACGCTCAGCAGGAAAAGGTCTGAGCGCTGCTGTGCACAAACCTGGTACTTTCCCTTCAGTAAATTCCATTCAGAACTGTATTTTTAATTACATATACACAGACAGCCAATCAAAGCTCAGATTGAACCCAATTTCGAAGGCGCTCAGCCATGAGAATGTCACTCTGTAGCTCCCACAGCCAATCTATGGGGTCTTTGACTGCGATCGACTGATAGCTTGACTCTGATAGATTGTTTCTATCACGGGCCGAAGGAGATTAACGAGAGAGAGACAGGAAGTCGAGCCAGTTCCACTCAACAGAAGCTGAAGAGGCTGGCCGATATGTTATCGAAAACTAAATAAACATTTATCAGCGTGCATGCTCTGCTCGGCCCAATCACTTCCCCGTCTTTGCGTCTGGGGCCCCAACTCAGGTTTCAAAGTTCAGCCGTACATTTTACTTGCCAAACAAATCCTGAACTGGGTTGCTATTAAATACGAGTGCGAGCCAACGGCTGTGATTGTCCTCGGTCAATGCGCCGTCAATCACGCACAATGAGCCGGTACACCGTGGAGTTTGGTCGCTATCGTTTGTCGGTTTTCACACAATGATTTCACAAAAGCGATCACATTTGGCTGAGAGGATCGTTTGTTTACACAAGCGTCAATGTGAAATTAAACACTTTTCATGCAGGCTTTTTCTTCGCCAGGCCTTTTGAAATGCGAACGGAGAAGCAAAACACAAGTGCGCTCCTTTGACTGAATGAGTTTGTTTTACAATCTGCTCTTTTGATTCCTTTCAAGTTGGTTAACAGTGTCGAAATGCTCCAACAACTGGCTCCTGAGCAAATTCAACAGTTCCTGCTTGGTGAGGGCTTTTGTGGATGGCAAATTGTTGCGCTTGTTGGTGCTGCTGATGTTGTTTGGCAGCCCTTGTCTTTGGGAGAGGACAGTACAAAGGAGCTTTGATTGGAGTGTGTGTTTGTTCGAGTTGTGCTGACATCTGTGTGTCTGTGTGTGTATGTGTGCGCCCATGAGTCTCAGAGTGGTGTTGGCCTCGCTGAACGCTCAGCAGGTTGACTAGAACATGCTGGCTCTTTCCCTCGAAGCCGCCAGCATTCTGTTCCAAATGAGTTCAGCTCGGGGAGAGCCTTCGCTCTGGGGCACAATCACAAGGCTTACTGTTACAGGCATAAAAGAGGGGCGAGGGGGATGGGACCTGTGAATGGGGACAGGAGAGCTCCATCCGGAATGAGAATTAGGGAATGAGAGGCAAAGAGGAAGTGAGCGATGATATTTTGTAACATTTAACATCACTGCACTTGTTCTGAGGTTTTGCATCAGAAGGTAGTTTAAGACTCTGATAAGCAAAATTTAAGAACTGACTCCCTTTCAATTCATGAGAATGAATTGAACTGTCCACAGGAATTAGAATGTCAGGAAGGAATTGACTGAACTGTAATTCAAAGAAATTCAACACATGCAAAATGAATTTCAAATTACCTACCCACTCATCCATCTACCCACCTAACTACCTATCCATCTACCAAACTACCTACCTACCTACCTATCTACATACATACCTACCCACATATCTACTTACCTACCTACCCACCCATTCGTCTACCTAACTACCTACCTACCTATCCATCTCCCAAACTACCTATCCACCTGTCTATCTATCCACATAACTACCTATCTACCTGCCTACCTACCCCTCTATATACCCACCTACCAACCTACCTACCAACCCATTCATCTGCACACCTACTAACCTAACCTACTTACCTATCCATCTACCCACATACCAACCTACCTATCCATCTATCTACCATCTAGCTACCCATATACCAATCTACGTACCCATCTATCTGCCTGTCTACTTACCTACCTACCTACCTACCTACCTACCTTTAAACTTTAAGCTTTTTAACGTTTTTTTTTTTTTTTTCAAAGCTTTAAAACAATACTTTGTGTGGGTACAACTCAGCAGTCAAATGCTAGACCACTGGAAACATCACAATGCTGTAAAAACTCTTGGCTTGAGCCAGTGCCAAATTAGCCTGCAATGACAACATTCAAGATCCCTGTTTCAGGTCACTGTGTAGTTCATCTAGAGCAGGTCTGACAAACTGAATAGACCTTAGGTAAATGGAGAGCCCCAGGAAGTGGAAGAATTGGCTGAGGCCCAGCGAGAGCAACTACACCCAGGCAGAGGAGTGATCTGGGCCTCCTCAGGAGACGGTTTGAGCAGCAGAAAAGAGACAGGTCCGATTTCATCCGATAAGCAGGCAGAGCTGGAATAAGGTCCCTGCACAGGGGACGTAGAGAGTGTGTGTTCTTTTGTCATTGCTGCCAAAAACTACACACTCAAGAATAGAACCTGCTGGCTTAGATCCTTTTCTTTACTTTACTTCTCCCTGTCTTTAGACTCATGACTATCTATCTATCTATCTATCTGTCTATCTATCTATCTTAGTTAAAAATTAGTTACATGAATTTGTTTGAATTTAGTCCACTTTAATTCTGCTTTCTTACATTGAAATTTGAATTGTAGTTCTGCAACCTCTTTCCTATCCCAATGCAATTAAAATTCAGGAAATTGGAATTTTCATTCTCAATTCATTTATGAATGGCACAAGACACGGTATGGAATAAAAAGTGCAAGTTGTTAAAAGGCCATTTTATAAGATGCAGAATGTGGCAGCTTTGTGGCTGTTCTTGAGAAAAACACTGAGCTGTAGCCTATTATTGTGGGCAAGGGAGACAGAAGTCTGTGTCATTGGAGAGCTGTTGTGTCTTTAAGGAAGGACAGAGGCTGAGCTGTTTTGTCTCTGTGTCTGAGGGGAGGTAAGAATACACACTCACACACACAGACACACACTGTCAAAATGCCTTCACATACGATGCCTAAGGAGACGGCATCAAATTCAGGAAGCCCAGTGTAACATCAGAATGTGCTTCCTGCAGCAATCAATAGATCTCAGGGCCATACTCCCCCACACATGCACAGACTTTAACAAGGGCGTGAGTGGATAAACAAATTGCCCTTGCACTTTAATCAGACTTCGAGGGAAACAACAAGCCTTTTGCAAAATTTATGTAATCGTTGCTTGAACGGCTTCGCTATTTCGCTCTAGTTTTGCTTTAAAAGCCACTCTGCAATCGACCGAACCACTTACGTTAAGCCCAAGCCAAATTGCAGTCAAACTGAAATATTACCAGCTCTAAAATCACCTCATCTATATATCTTTGATAGCCATCATATTCATGGTCATTATAAATATAAAGTGTTTAAATATGCTCATACATTGAATACGAATACTTTTGAAGTGTTGGCCAGGTCCGTGTGAAATCGTTCAGGAGATCCATTGAGTCGTAGATCGATGAAGCTCCTTGCGGCCGAAGAGAGGCAGCGTGAAGTTGATGCTAATTGAGACAGAAGTGAATTGATAAGGCCTGGGCTGCATAATAAGCTCGCTTGAAGCTAACACAGGCTAATGTGTCCATTAGCGTCCGAGAAGAGATGGATGGAGCAATGGATGGCGATATGGAAAGGGGAACGAGCAAGACGGATGAGACCGGGAGACACCATTTACCGTAACCAACAGTTCAGGACAGATTTGTATGAAATAAAAAATGTACCGAAAAAAAGCATATGCTAACTGTTAGACTATTCCGTGGGTAACTATTTGTTTTCATCTTTAGCTGATTTATCTGATTTCACATAATGTCAGCTACCAGTTACATATTCAGATTTAAAAAAAAAAAAAAAACATTATTCAAAAAAATTCAAAGAATTAGTAACTTTCTTTTCCTGTCATTCCGATTCAACTATTTAATTCAAATTTGAATTCAACTCATGAACTGAAAGGGAACCAGTTGTTAAATTCTGAATTTTGAATTTCAGAGTGAGAACATACAGTTAAAAGACAAGGGAAACCTACACAACACTGACATTTTCTTGAAACTAAAGCTCTTTGAGGCCATATAACTACTTGGGAAAAAGCATGTTTGTCGGGTTCCTTTTATGCAAATAAATCCAATTAATTCAGTGGGATTGCAGATTAATAGTATATAGTTTTGACCTCAGTACTTAGAAGCACAATGTTGTTGGCACAGAGCTGCAGAAAACAGCGGCAACCTTGACCTACTGATAGGACGAATTGTTAGAAGCCAAGGTAAAGAGATAATTAAACAGACTGATAGGCCTAATAGTGAGATAAAGGTCAAAGTGAAGAGAGAAAGAGAGAGAGGGAGAAAAAGAGAGGGGGACGAAATATCAGACCAGTACTACAAAAGTCTGCACAGCGCAAATGTAAATAGTAGTAACCTGTAATTAGATCCCTCTACTGGTGCGATTTATGTCAGACGTTGTATTTCATCGAGATATCCTTATAGAGAGCAAACAATGAAGTATTGTCAGATATAGGATGTCCCTTTAAAACCGGGCAGGCTAGTTGCAGGGTACAATTATCTTCAATTTCCTCTTGGAAAAAAAAGAGCCAGATTGTGTTCGGCTTTCTCTCCGATTCCATGTCTGTGTGTGCTCGTGTTTGCATGTGAGTGTGTGTGACAGTCTTTTTCAGGGCGAGATTACATGCGTGGGCAGGCGAGGAGTTGTTTCAGACAGTAAATCAATGGATTCCACTGTAGTGGTGGTGTAGAACGTCTACAGGTTAGCACCGAGCGCAGGGGGAGCCGTGTGGCTTTAACCTGAGCCCTTACCTCCCGTCACGGGCACACACACATACACGCAGCTCTGGTTTCACACACATTGTTTTATTTAGCATGTCCGCTGTCAGCTCATTTGGAGGAGTGGTACCAGCTTGGAATAGTATTAACTGCGAGGGATCTATGACCTACGATCGCTAACCTGAGGTACCACACTAGCCCGGATGCTAATGGTATTAAATGCCATTGTTTCCAACACTTTTAATTCACCTGGAGTAAGCCGAGAGCACATTCGCGTACACAAATACACCCATAAACCTCATGGCCTTTCTGAACTTCTTCTGATTGGGTAAGAGGTGTGACCAGACTTGCATTCGTCCAATCTCTTCTCAGGGATTCCTCTATTAAAGTCAACATAATTAAATTCATAACTGCTTTCATATCTGTAATATGACTCAAGATATTTAATGATTTTGTCCATCTGGAATTTGCTAAAACAATGCCTCAATAGCGATTTACCAAATTGAATTGAACTGAATTGACACCCGATATATTGGACTGACAAAGTTGCATCCAAAAACTGGTCCATTTAATTTAAATAATACATTTGCTGAACTAAAATCTAAAATAGCTAAAACATTAACATGAAAGTGTGTCTAATATAATTAGAAATAAGCAACAGACCTGTACTTTAAAGCTATCTTACCAATGAATTTATTTCACATTGCAGAAAAATGTAGGCCTAATTCCGTCAGAACTCTGATTGGTCCTGCACTCCACCAGCATCTGTCTCATAAATCAATTCAACTAATTATGAATTCAGAAATGAAAAGTAATTTGCTAACCACAATGTGAAATGATTTTAAAACCACAACATGATTCATGTGGGCCACCGACTAGCGAGCCACTGTTAGCGTTTGACAGCAGAGGCTCCGGTGAGAGAAAGCGCAGGGGAAGGGTGCTGTTGAACAGAGACAGACATTCTTTTGTTACCTGTTCAGCAAAACCAAAATAGCCCGCGGGCTTTAAGGCTGGAACTGATACACCGCATCCCTTAATCAAAGAACAAAATGACAAGCTTTCTGTGTCACGCCTAGCGCTGCCTCTCCACTACAGCCGAAGGGCTTTAACTGGCAGCCATCTTTACCAACAGCAAACCAGGAAGTGATGAAGTGATTATATTATTGTGTCTGGTAAAACAGCAAAGGCTCTATTTTTTTCTGTACAGAGTAATAAAAATTAAGTTTTAGCATTAGCCTAAGTACTGAACTACACTAGATATTCTCCTGACAGCACATACATCGACAAAGTCATTTTTCGAGCAAAAACGTTCACGTCCAGATGTTAATTGAATGTTTACACAACATTTATGATTCAAAATATACATACAGCTGCTCTTTTTATGTTTTTATGTAAATATGACCCTTAAAACAGTGATGAATAATTTCGCAGACATCTTGCCAACGATGTGTCTACTGGTTCTGTACATTGCATTTCTCTCTCTGTGCTAGATGCTACATCTTAACGCATCAAACAATTAGCTACTGTAGCCTTACGGTTTGTTCACACCAAGAACAATAACTATAAAAGATAACTAAATTAATACTGACACCAAAACAATAAGCACGCGCTGCAGTTATATCATCTGCCACTGAATGTTTTAATCGTTCATCAGCTGGAAATTGATTCCAACGGTATCTTTCCTCTGTGTCGTTCATTATAGTTGTGGTCTGGACTTCCCTATCTCATAGAATTAGAACAATTATTAAAACGTCATAGTTATTATAGTTATCATTCTTAATGCGAATGGTCCTTTAGGCTGGAGAAAATAGGAAAATGAAGCATGGCTCGTGAAGATCACAACCAAGACAATAGTCTCATGCCTAGGCTTTGTCTCTAGTCTTAGTCTTGTTCCTGAGCCCCAGCTGACCCTTTTTAAATATCTGAAGGACAAAAGGAGCCCAGTCGAACCTCAGGATGAGAGGTGGGACCTTTGGCGTGCTCTCCATCACCCCAAACACAAAACCCCTCTCGTGACCACAACCACAACCCTTGACATTCTGCACCCTCGCTTTATTTAACATTCACCACAACACACTCACACATGCACAAAACGAGACAAAAAGACTCTGATTTGCCTCCTGATGGAATGCAAACACGCAGGAGACATCAATGGCAGAGCCGTGCTGTGTTTCAGACCGCAGTGGTGTGATTGTTCATTTAGACGGGGTGTGAGCGCAGGCCTTTGTGTGGTTAGACTGACTAACGTCCGCACACACAAGCACACACTCGCCCTCTGCCCCAGTTGTGTGGCCTGTAATCTTGTAATTCTTGGCCTGTTGCCTGTAAAAGGTCAACTTTGAAACAAGATTACTGTGTGTTCTGTGGTCAGGGTTTCACCTGAGTGATGTCATGGTGGAACCTACACGTCTGCTAACTTAGATGCTCTCACCTTTTAGTAAACCAAAGCATAGCTGCCGGATACGTTTTTACCATAGAAAACTGTTTTGGGTCTAAAAAAAAATTGCTACACCACATAAAGTTGTCCAAACAAGAAAACTCTAAACCAACTGAAGTGAAACAAAATGAGGTGATACAAAACTGTGAAACATTTCTTATTAACAAATCTACATTTGAAATGCTCAATATTGTGCAACATTTTCACATATTTTATTTACAAATATCGTGTGTGAATTGATTGCTATGAGTTTTATTTATCATCACTTCTGATTCACGATTACATAAAGACGCTTGAATACAGGCATATCCTTTCAAAATTGTGCCATGTTTTTGTGGGTAGGTTATGTAGGCTAGTGAATTACGTCTTTGTTCTGCTCTCAAGACAGTGGAAACACTGGCTCCGGCACCATCACCGTTTAGAAGAAAAAGGGTATGTGTGAATGTGTGGAAGTTCTGATTCAATGATGAAGCATTTAGTGGGTGTCAGACAGATGGAGTTATGAGTGAGTAAATGTATTTACCTCTTTACGCACATTGACGCTGAATTGCACGATTAATATCATCCATACCCTGCTGCCGGTCTGGAACAGACATCAGAACAACAGTCACGATAGCAAACCCATCATCTGTCTCTCCCTCTCTCTCCTCTGTAGATGTAGCCAAGAGCCCAGACAGCAGTGTTTCATGCTACCCTGCGATTCCATTCTCAGCAAACATAACTAGAGGATTTGAGTTGCATTTTTTCTAGCCGTGTACTGTAATAGTATGTCTGTCTACTCATTTCAATGTCAAATTACACATTATGAAGTAGGCTCCTTCTGTGCGGGGCACGCTTCAAAGAACGCCAGTTATATAAGTCTGACTAACCAAACCAAATTATGGAGCATCTCAAACCAGTGCCACTGGGCCCAGACGAGCGCTTCATTTAGAACGGGGTGAGGAAGGATGTCGTATGTATATTTCTTTCTTTCAGATGCTGAGTCTACAAGGCTTTACATGCCTGTAAAAAGTCTTTAAGAACTTGCATGGTACACGTGCATATGCTAAATACAAGATGATCAACTTAAAGAATGAATATAACATTCAAAAGAAAAAGATCTAATTTTAAACAACAAATACTATGATGTTGTATACTTTACTTTACAGAAATGCTTGTAGTTTACAATTTACACCGTTCAAAATGTTTTCGAACGAAGTCTTTTAATGTCACTTTTAATCAATTCAATGCACCCTTCTTGAATAAAAATAATAATATTTTTGAATAAAAAATTTCTGACAATTACTGACCCACAACTTTTGAATGATAGTGTAAATAATACATTATATTTTCTGCAAGCAGGTTAATGGCAATTTTGAAGGGAGGTTTTTAATGTACTAAAAGTGTCATGAAAATGATGTAATGCATAAATAATTAAAAATATAAAATGAGTTTTCAGTTTCTTTATACAAAATATTTTATGCAATATATATTCACTTGGATATGCTCGAATAACTTGGGATGTTTATTTAGGTTCTTCATTCACATCTAGTGTTATGAACTTTCCCTCAAGCAGATTTATAGATAGCTGCTAAAAGGGCAGTGTGACTCCAAAAATATCTTATTTTTTCATAGTCATTCAGTTTGAGGAAGTCTCACTGTCTCTCAATGTGCATGTGTATGTCACGCTGCCTCTGTCAGACAGCCATCTGTCCGATGGGAGCTGTATGGAGGGATCCGATTGGTCAGTGTGTCTGAATAGAGAGGGGTTTGATGGGAAGGGTCATGTGTCGGACTGCTCTTAGACACACAAACTGCCAGCTAAAGGTTGACTCACTCCGTCACACAAAGACAATAGGGCTCTGCTGACATAGCAGAAAATCCCCATGCACACACCAAAAACACCTGTTTTGCTTGGCAATCTTCAATCGGCGGCAGTCAAAAGAACTGTGCTGCAAAATTCAGACTTAAACTTCATACAGGATGGATTATGTGTAGAAGAGAAGTAGCCAATCAGAACCAAGTTTTCCAGAGAGGAGTGTACTATAACTATACAGCTGGAAAACCCCACATATTGTACAAAAAGTGAGCTTTAAAGACAACATAAAACTGTTCCCTTCTGTAATTTGAGTTACAGAACTCAGAGAAACAATTCTTAGTGATGAATAACATAGGATGGGACTTGAATGCATCAATCTGCATACGATTGGATTATGAAAAGTAGACCATGATATTATTGGTTAATATAATTTCTCCCCACCCCCACAGCCTTGGCTACATCAGCAGAAAACAAAAATCATTTCAGAGCAATACATTCAAGATATTAAAGAAAATAAACAAAGTCAAATTTGAAGTCATGTCAACTTTTAAAAAAACATTGTCCTTTACAAATAAAGAAAATAAATCAATAAAAATGGCAAATCTTACCATCATGTTAAAGTGCAAAAAGAGGCTGAAACAGAAGGTGATTCAGTTCAGAGATTAATTTTTCAAAGCTAAACTCATCCAGGAAAATGTGTTTTGTTCTGTTCGTGCTTAACTGTCATTAATAATGCATATCAACAGCACCATGAATGAATGAATGCAAAAAAGCAGCAATGAACGAGGATTTATTTATTTAAAACAGAGCGCATGACGCAGAAATAAACTGCCAGACAGAACATTGGATCCAGTTCCTTTTCTTTCCTACTTGTTTAGTTAATTCATTCATTGACTTGGACTTGTTATTCTGGTGTGACTAGGACACAGGAGCAGCTCATAACAGTCTGCCTGACATTAAATGTTCACAATGTCTTTCAATAAATCAAATATTTATCTCACACCTTACGTATTAGCACATCCAGTCTCGCATTGACAATCACAGTAACCGAGGAAACCCCTGAAACACATCTATTTTCCCACCCCTCCTCCCTCTTAATGCCAGACACAGAAAAAGCTCCCTCCTCCATCCCACACTCATCAGTCTGCCAGCCCCCCATCGCATCCTCCTCCACCTCCCCCAGCCACCCCTATCAGGTAGGTATATGAATGCTTTCCCAAAGGCCAGCGAATACAAACACACACACACACACACAGAGACCGGGCTGACTGATGTGTGGGGGCTGGGTGGAAGGAGTGTGAAAAGAGAGGATGCCCCGTGATGAACCTCTCTCTTTTATCTGTGTTTATCTCCATCTGACATTAATGAGATTTTAGCTACTGCATCCTGGGGGAGGGGGTGGACAGCCTAGGAGGCTTAGAGGCGTGTGTGTGAGAGGGTGTGATATAATGTCACAACACAGCTTAAGCTATGACGAGGGGAAATTATGTAAGAGGGAACAATTATTCAATATGTACAGTCTTGCTTTCGATTGCCTTATAACTGAAATCCGAATGTTTCTTCGTTCACTAAGAAGCTCTGTAACTGTGTAGGCAGTAAGGGCTTCAGGTTAGCTCTCTTGAGTTACAATGCTTTGAGTTCCCAAATCTAGTGAGCTGCCTACTAGGCAACATACTAACTACATTGGTACTTCACAACTGACTAATTTGGAATGTTATATACAATATGCACATAGCACACAAATATTGTACTGATAATTTTCGATATTAAAAATTATTTATATATTTTTTAAATTTTTCTGTAACTCTGGATTTGACCAAAATGAGTCTAAGGAGGAAGCAAAACTATTATATTAGGGTATTTGTTTATTTAAAGTTGTTAACAACAACTATATTATTATTATTATTATTATTATGTATTGATTTAAATAAAAAATATAATTTATTTTACATGTATCATACATTTTTGTTTATTATTTTTATTATTATTATATGTATTGATTTAAAATAAATAAAAATATAATTATTTATTTTACATGTATCAAATTGTTGTTTATTTTATAAATAAATAAATAAATAATTTATTATTATTATTATTATTATTATTATTACGCTCCCAAAAAAGACAGCTGGGTTTTGGAACAGAGTGAAAGAGTACAAAACATATTTAATATTTAATTTGATGCAAATTAAAATGAGGCTCTTTGGGACTGAAGTACAGTCTGTTCACTGAGTTGAACTATTACATACATGGAGGTCAATTTTTCAAATGACAAAACATTGGAACTTGGCTTATATATTTCCGGTGGGGAAAAAGGGTTGTGAAATGTGACAACATATTGTACTTCCGTCCCTCACAGGGTCGCTTTGAATCGTTTGCATCAAATTAAATAGGGCACCTAGTGTGAATGAAGTCTATTACTTAAGTATATTTGATCTCTCATGCATATTTTTAAGTCATTAATGGAAAAAACAGTGAAAGTCATACTTCCCGCTGAGGTTGCTAAATAGCATTGAACAGCAAAGCTGAATAAGTGCCATTTTGATTTGAAAATTCAGCTTGAGAGGTGAAAAACTGATCAAATTAGCAAGGATGTGGCAAATAAGCAAAGCGTGAATCTTCACACATGAACTGAACGGTTAATGTAAAAAAAAACTAATGAATTGACTTGCATTTGCATTCTATTGGAGCCACAAAAGCAATTAGGGTTTGAATTGTTCCAGGGAGATGTTCGTGTCTTATCTCTAAAACAAAGCCACATATTTTCTCTCTTTGCCCAGTTAATCACAGATATGATCCATCAGTTCGGGCTTGTCAGCAACGGACTATTTGAAAAATCTTAATTAGCACCTAAAGGAGTCTCCTTAGAACTCTCAGCTGCTGATCACTCCTGAAAAAAACCCTGTCGAATTTAATAACCACCCAGGACTACACATGAGGGATTTTTTTATTCAGGATCAGTGGGAAGAATAAGCTTTGTTATGAAAGCAACAGATTACCATGTTTTTTTCGCAGAGTTTCATACTGAGTAAAACTGTTCGGGTTTCTCGTCTGGCACTCTTGCGCAACAATAAAAATGACCCTTGCGGATATCCAAACAAAAGCCTGTTCATATCAGTAACCGACTGAACAACACAGGGTCCGTTTCTCTGCCTTGCAGGTCTTTGACCTCACGAGTCCAAGTTCTGGAACATACTTATGAAGACTTTGACCCGTGAGGTCTCAGAACAGCCGTTCGACTCGGTTCTCAGACGGATCCTCTGGTTTATATCGTCGGCAGCTGCAGGACTATCCGTGCCCGTGGAGCCCCTCGCATTCTGAAGGGGAGGCAGAGAAATGCGCAAATGCAGCTTTTCGTGCTGCGGGCATTGATATGCATACCAGGGGCCAGCTGCTGCTGAGCCGAGTCGAGTTGAGCCATCCGCTGTGAGTAAGTGTGTGTGTGGCTTAAAAGCGATATGCCTGGCGAATGAGACGGGACATACCTAATATCCCCTTAGGGAACTGGCTTCCTCTCCCAAAGCTCTTGCACCCTCTCAGTTCTCCATCAGATATCCCAGAATTCTCCAATGCGCTTGGAGGGGGGGTTGTTGTGGTTGGAAAGATGCCATGCTCTCCCCGAAATAAAAATCACAAGCCAACCGAACCGAACCGAACACGGAGGACGGAAGAAAGAAAATGAACACGCAAGGTGTTCATCAAAAGCATTTTCAAGGGCGTGATTTAGACTAAATTACGTAGCTTTGTTTCCAAAGAGCGAACAATTAAGTGAGAAAACGGCTTCAAAGGCTGAGTGCGGTTAAATTCTGCTTTAATGACTGCATGATTAGAGAGGTTTACTACCCACTTCCAGCACCTGGGGGGAATTAAAGAGAAAGAAAAAAAACACTTGATTGTGGAGGAGACGAGAAGTCAGCAGGGGAAGAGTTCTGATACCGAGCAGGTGTGCGTGTGTGCATTTTAGTGTGCCGGCAGACGCGCAGCGAATGCGAAAGAGAGAGAGAGAGAGAGAGAGAGAGAGAGAGAGGGCACGCTTCATTCATGCCCATTCATTCTCCCATTTGCATAATCAGTCTCTCGCTGCACTTTGGGAGTGGCGGTCCTGGAATGCGGCTGTCGCAACTCTCCCTTCCCGTCACTGAGCTGCGGTTTTCCTGCACTGGCGGCAAGAACGCGCCGTCTGCCAAAACTCTCTAAATAACCCCTGATAAAACGCCTCCACATTTAACAGGAAACTCAGAGGGGGAAATCAAATGCATGACTAAGTGGGAAATGCTCATGATATGGGCTTTCTCGTGCTTACTGCTCTAAAAAATGAAAATGCCAACTATTTTGTCAAGTAAATCTGTCAATGTGAATAAGCTGTGAAAAAGAAAAAATCATAATAGGGCTATAAATTTAAAATAACTACATTTAATACAAATAAGTAGCAATATGAATTAACATCTAGCATATATTTACACTGACCAACAATTTAAAAATAGTGGAGATGTAATGCAAAAACGCATCCTGTGTGAAGTCTATGTCAGACGGATAGACAAAGTTGATTGTAAAATAGATTTTTGTGGTCTGTATGTCAACCATAGGCTTGTGTTCAATATAACAGAAATAAAACAAGCAACATATTGACTCTAAAGCCATTTTCATCTGCCATATTAACATATAAAAGTGATCTTCATTTGGGTGTTTTCTCATCAAATATTGATTATTTGTAATTCATTTGATTTATTCATCAGTGCATCTTGTAACAATTAATTTTTAATCAATTGAAAGCTCAAATGCTGAGTCTATTTAAAGGCATTTACTCACTTGTTTACAAAGTCTTAAGCTATTTCGTCCTTAATCCAACCAATCATACAGCGCCATAACAATTAGGTCCAGACATTTTTATCAGTATATACTGTAAGTAATCATGATAGCTCATGAAGCCAACTCAACACCTAAGCTTACACTTTGAACCTGTATACTACAGATCAGCAAACTCAAGCCTTGTTTACCAAGCAGCCAAACTCTTTTGAACCCTCTGAACGAGATCTCAGACAAGCGTAACAGTATTTTTTCGCCCCACAGAGTATTAAAATACAGTGCGTGTGGACCTGAGACAGCTTGACAGAACATAATGTCTAGGTACATTTTATGCTTAATTATGAGTGTGTCTGAGCGAGGGACACAGAACATCCTGTCTTTCTTCATCTTCCGGCTGCTGACTGAAAGCACCAGACAGACATGCACTCACAAACACTTACACACACACACACACACACACACACACACATATATATGTCGAGGGAGGTTGAGTAACTACACAGTCTGTGACCTTCCCTCAGCAAGCAGCAGAGAAAGAGGAAGTTCCTTCACCCCACCCAGAGACAGAGAGAGTGAGAGAGAGACTGCCAGACTACTTTTCACAGATGAGGAACAGTAAGATCTGTAAATAACTCCGCAAAAAACAAAACAGCTCTGTCACAATCACACAGAATATGCAGCAACACAGTATATAAATGCAAAACAAACTGTTATGTCTACATCACTTGCATGTGGAATCCTTAGGCCAGATACATGCTTGTTATGCAAGGTTGCATATCTATATTTTTAAAAAATAAATTAATACTTTTATTGAGTAAGAATGCATTAAACTGACCCAAAGTGACAGTAAAACAAACAAAAATCTATTTTAAATAAATGCTGCTTTTTTAGACTTTTAATTATCAACGAATCCTGAAAAAAATGATCACAATGTCCACAAAAATTAAGCAGCACAACTTTTTTCAACTGATAATAATAAGAAATGTTTCTGAAGCACCTAATCAGCATATTAGATTGATCATGTGACACTGAAGATTGGAGTAATGGCTGCTAAATATTTGGCTTTGCCATCACAGGAATTAATTGCATTTTACAATATATTAGTAAACAGTTATTTGAAATTGTAAACATTTTTCAGAATATTACTGTTTTTACTTGAGCATAAGAGACATTTCAAAACCATTCAAAGTTCTTACTGACTCCCTTGACACAAAATGAAATCAAACTAGCATATCTCCAAGTATCTGCATAGAGTTGGATTGATTTCAGGCCTCAGTCTTATTCTACAAACATCTTAGTGGCAAATGAAATTGTGTGGAAGCCATTATGAAGTCATCGATATCAAATCGCCGACTCTTCCTGGCAAAGGAGTGACCAGGCGGGCGGGCGAATGTAAAAATACACAGAATTTCCCTCTCTCTAGATGGATATACAGATATATTCCACTTCCGTTTCCAGACGGTTTGAGAGTGTTCCCTCTTGTGTGTGGTGAGAGGCAGGAAAGCTCTTGAGAGGAATAAAAGCCTGCTGTGGGGGGTCTGATAATGTGATAATGCAGAGAGCTCCAGGACATTTTGGTCTCACTTGAGACCGAGGGAAACAGCTCGATGTTAACAAGGCAACGTCATTCACCGTAAGGGCCCATTCAATCGGCAAAGCACTTATGACATACATCGTCGGTGCAAAAAGAGACAGTAAACGGCAAATGTGTGTAAACACGCTGGAGCGCGGGCCTAGGTTTACATTCTCTCGCTCCACTCATACAGGGAAAGTAACTGGGTGAGAGCTGGTGGTGGGGGAGGTGGTGGAGGGCTGATCACAGAGAGATGGGAGGGAGGAGATGTTGGTGAATGCACCTCTTTGTTGGTTCATATTCCGTTTCCACCACAATACTCCAATCCCTGCATCATCAGTTCCATTCAAGGAAAACAGTTCATGCAAATGACCAGGCCTGCCATTCATTGAGTGTTTGTGTGTGTGTGTGTGTATGTACTGGAGGGGGCACACTACTAAAAAACTTTTCCTCTAATCCTCTACCTCACAAACAGGACCCTGTCTGCTGCAAGAGTCAAGCATTAGAGCCCCAAGGGTAAGAAGAGCTGCCACACATGCGAGTAACCCGAGACTGGAGACAACCCAAAGCAGATAAACAAAATAATCAGCCTGAGACTGCTTTATCGGATTATTCCTTCTAAAAATACCCCGAAATGAACTTTATGATGCATATTTAAACAGCAAACTTGGTTGGAGTGCAGCTCAGAGAGCATGTTTTCCTTCAGCAGTCCTATGATTAAACCCTCAATGGCCCGATCATTAAAAACACATCCACTATCAAGTACCTGTGATAGCTAAATGACCCAATTCGGAATTACCATAACATGATGCCGTTGCCGTGGGACATGTGGAAGTCATGCTGGGCTTGAGAGAGACAGATGGAGGAACGAGATGATAAAAAACAAGCACTAGACAGAGAGAGAGAAGACAGAGCTGAAAACTAAGCGCCCTGGCCTTTAATGGCTCTTAATGATTGTTTGTTTACACACTCAGCACTGTATCTACAGTAAAGGCCAATGTGACAGAGGTCATGACACCGAGGTTTAGTTACTGGTCAATTAAATACAGCATGTGGAAAGTGCCTAGAAATGCTATCTGTGATTTTTTGCATTGGTCTGCTCAAGTTAAATATTTCATGCCATTAAATTTAGGCCACTGTGACAGCTACTCTATCTCAACGTCCGCCCGCAGAATCTACATCTCACCCCTCTCCCGGATATCAGGTTGTAACATTTGGACTGGGAAACCAATATCATGATAGTCTCTGGAGTCTGAAGACTGGGTCACCAAAGAACTGACACTCTTGGCCCCCTTCCAAGCGCTCATCTAAGGAGGGAAGCTGACACTTCTTGGAATATGCCAACGCAAAACCTAAGACATACAAATTTCTCCTTGGTGGTGTGGCTTAGCGCTTTAAACCTCTAGTCTGCCAATTTTAAGATTGTTGCTTTAATACTAGCAGAGGTGATTCATGGACATCGCCACAGTGCCCCAGAGCACTTAACCTCAGGTTGTGCCAAGGGGACTGTCCCTATAAGAAGCGCATTGTACGTCTGCCAAATAACTACTTACTGTTGAGTCTGAAGTTTGTGTCACCAAAGAACTGACACCCTCGGCAATTCTCCAAGCATTCATCTGAAGACGACTATGGCAAGCCATTTTAAAAATATATATCTATTTTTATGCTTCTGATACTTATTTTTGAATTACTAATAAGCAATTCAAAAGTGAGTAGAATATTTTCAATTTCTCTAATTCCTTACATCACTAGTTTTGATTGCTTTTTTACTTGCAAGATGCAATGACTAGTCATAATGTCTAGCAAATAAGTATGATCCAACTAATTCTATGAAAATTGTCACAGATACTAGTAGCTGAACTATTTCTAGTAAGCCGAAATTAATATTGATACATAGTTAGTAAAACTGAAATAGGTGCCAGTAGAAATGGGAAAAGGAATAGTTGGCATCTGAAGCAAAAATACTTGCCACTGCCGAGAAGTACTAGTTTGCAATGAAATACCTGATAATAGGCACTATTACAAAATATGAATCGAATGAAAAGTTTTTAATGAAATTGGAAAAGATGGTAGTCGTTAATGGCTTACTACTAGGGCAGCAACTAGTAACACAGACACTAGTTGATGAAACAGCTTGTCATGGACATTTGACACTTGCAGTAAACTAGAAGAAAACTTAGTTCACCCTGAATGATGCAGCGCAAAATGCAACAAACTGGCTCACCCGTGATGCTTTCCGCTTGTATTTATTGGCGAAGTCAAATTTCTCCTTAATGTCATCCAGGAGCTGCTCCAGACGCGCTTTCTCTTCTTTCCCCGTGTAATCCGGGCTCAGGAGGACATACGCCCTCCAGTTGGCCGAGTCAAAGCCCCAATGGCAAGTCCTGTTCTCCAGCGATTTGTGACTGTGCACCACAAATTTCTGGGTCGGGTACATGAGCCTGCAGTCCATGCACTGGATGCAGGGCGCGTTGGGACTCGTGTAGAGCTCCGGTACCAGCAGACCCTTACACTTCCCGAAGCACTCGTGATAGATCTTGAAGCTCTTCTCGGTGAGCTCCAGCTCGATGGAGCCGTACAGCTCCTTCTTGGAGTGCGGCGGGTACGTCCCCCCGTAGATGAGCGCGTTGCACAGGCGCTCCGCGTCCGTCTTGGTGATGAGTCCGCAGGACGGCGCGGAGAACGGCAGGATGCCCATCACCTTCAGGATCTCCAGCTGGTCGGCGGTGCAGCGCGAGCAGTAGATGTGCAAGTCGTCGCACACCGAGTTGATCTGCTGGAGCGAGAAATCCCGCAGCACCGTGTTGAGGATCTGCGGCAGGCACAGGCGCTTCTCGCCGCCCACCACGAAGCACGAGATCGTCTCGCCCTCCAGGACCGTCTCGCACCTCTCGGTGGAGCGGTCGGACGGGATGAAGAGCGGCCCGGGCATCACCGGAGGAGGCTGCATGGGGGGGAGGTGCAGCACTGGCTCCGGGACGTCTTTGCCGTCCTTCTTGAAGAGCAGGTCGTGTTGCCATCTGGCCGAGAACGCGGCCGGTCCGCCGAGAGAGCTCATGGAGCTCAGGTGAAACTGTTTGAGAGTTTGTTGCAGTCCCGGGTGAGGCTGGAAACTCTGTCGCGCTACTGTTTCCATGTTTCGCGCACCGCGTTGTCGTTGAAACCGAGCGTCTGGTGAGAAATACGACTCAAAGGTCCTGGTTCCGCGTCTCGAAATCCAAGTCTGTGAAAACAAGCACAAGAAGGCCGATAGGGCTTCATCAAATCCCCACTCAGACGAAGGTTTCCACCGGCGCGTCTTCTTCCCCTGCAGCGGGCTCTCTTCTGTCCATATCCACAGACAGACGCGTACAGAAAACTCAAGTGTAACACAAGCAAAAGCGCGCAAGTTGCAGCAAAACTATCCCACGGGGGAGCCGAACTTGTCCCACGTCAAATTCAGGAGTCGAATACACAATCCGTCAACTTTAAATCCGTCTTTTTCCCTGCGAGTAGAGATCGCTGCAGCCGGACACGGCGCGTCGCCTCCGCTGCTCTGCCCCTGCAGTTCAGTATGACTGACTCAGTGAGCACAGCCTCTCTCGCTCGCTTTCCCCCTCTCTCTCTCTCTCTTTCTCGCACAGTGTTTATGTGTGTCTGGCTCAGTCATTGAATCCCAGCCAAGAATGTGACTGACTCCGCAGGCTGTGGCTTTTCCAAGAACCAGCCTTCACTCCCCACTGCTGTAGAGAGACAGTCACTGTACTTATAATATTACTATTTATATTTGTAAACACCTGATCTTTTTATTATTAGTGTTTTATTTGTAAACCTTACTTTATTCATAGTAATTTATCACATTATTCTGTTATTTAACTAACTCATTATATTTATTTATGCAATTATACTTTGATTTATTCGATTTTATTTATTTAATTTATGGACACAGCTTTACTGGCATGATTGTCATAATTTTCAATACTGTCAAAGCCTACACAGTTCTTAAAATATTAAAATAGACAACACAAAAAATATATAGGCTAGGTAAATAAACAAATATTATATGAAATGATGGGAATAATAAAACAAAGTGACATCGTTTAACAAAACAGTTTAATTTGCTGTTATTGTATAAGTTATTGTATAATATTAAATTACTTGTCTTCTCAATTTGCAATATTGTTAGTTTACTTTTATTGACATTTTGAATAATAATAACGCAGATGTAAAGGTTTTGCCCAAAGTATATTAAATTGAAAATTAAGATCCATCATTATGGTATAGGCTATCAGCTTTTTTGTTTCCATCAATTTAACAAACCATTTTGCTATTTCAATTCTACCATTTCTGGGGTTTCAGCTAATTATTCTTCGTCAATAATTAAATTTAAACACACATCACAGGTTGTCACGGTGGCACCACTTTTATTTTACTTTAAAAAAAAAAGCCTGCAATTAAGCCTCAAACAGTTTGTAAAACTGTAAATTTGTACAATGAACATTTTAAATGGAAGTCTGAGGGGGGAGGAAATAAGAGATTTTGCAGGCAGGCAGGCAGGCAGGCAGGCAGTATGTTGAATCAGTGGGTTGATGGGTGGAGTCTGAAACAGACGCTCTAATTTAGACTGACTGCGGTCTGAGTTTGTAAGCTTTGGTTTTCCTGAGACTTCTAGACTGAAATGAGTACAGCAGATTGAATTGGGACTACATGACTAATAAACACGCGCAAGTTGTTTCACAATATTTGTATGATACATGACAAACCAACTGTAATGTTTTGCCAATAATATCAAACAACTGGGTCAAGCACATCAAGCAATAATAACATCACTCATTACATCATCATTCTCCTCATAATTATGTTTTCATAGTAAATTAATGTTAATTATCTAAGACAATATTCAGTGCCACTATTACAGCATCTTGCAGACATTCAGCACTATTAATCAGCTAATTTATGTGAATAATACAGTGACCTATATATTCACCTCTTGTTTTTAAATCAGTATATGTATGGATGTTATGTCTGTTTGTAAATGGTAATGGGACATATTTCATTCACATTTCCTGTTACACTACAGTGCTGTACATATGCCAATGGTTTATTAATAATCCTTTTTAGATTGAGTCCAGAGCAAGCATGAGGTCAATGTAATCTGTTGCAGTAGCTCCCTCTAGCTCCAAGGGGATGTTACTGCAGGTAGATCACAATGGGACATATGGCCTTGATGCATTGCGTCAATTCAACCATTTGTAGAAAAGGTGCAAAATTAGAGAGAGAGAGAGAAACTACATTTCAGTCTCTCAAATATAATATAATAATGCACAGGTCAAGATACTTCAGTCTTCAGTATAAAATTCATTTCACATGTCCTGCTATGAAAACAAGATTCAATAAAACTGTATGACGTGAATAAATAACATTTTATCTGCATTCACTTTGAGCCAAATGTGTTACCAGTTCTTAATTCGGATACACTGAAAAAAGATTGGTGTAGAAACAATTTTCACTTAGAAATTGGTATTAAAATTCACAATTAATTACAAAAAAACACTGAAATAGTATTTCTTTTAAAACATACATAATCTTTTTATGTTAATGTTAAATATTTTATTTAGCTTAGTTTTTCCACAAAAGTCTATAAGCGATCTGAACTGACATCTTCATGATAATGTGATGAGAGAAGGAATTTCTTTTTAACAGTGCCTTAGATTCCTTCTTTCAAAAGTTTTATTTGGATTTGCGTCATGGATTTTGGAAAAGCCCTGCAAGCTTGACCAAAATATGATCATTAAGTCTCTGCTGTCTCTCACATTTTTGCACATATATGGAAATATATTCAAATGGGTGGTGTGAACACGAACTGCTGACCGAAACTCTTTTTGGATGAGTTTTTTTTTTTTTTTTGCGGCCTGTTTCAAAATGCCAAATATTACTCATCCATCATAATGGAGGCATAATCAAAAAATAAATAACATCATAAACAAACTCTTTTCATCCCATTAAGGCTGCTCGCTTTAGACATTTCAGTATTTCTGTCCTTGAATAAAATTCCTTTCTGTTGGCTACCAACACTAGTTAGAGTCAGAGCAGCACATACAAGCTTTATTTAGACAGCCGTAAATAGCAGAAGAGTAGAAAAAAACCCTATTTATGAAGCTGAGATAGAAATCCATTTCGTGACTATAACAACAGGTTTGTATAACCCAGACCCCTAAAATGCTAATGCATTGGGATTGGTTGTCTTTTGCGTAGGCGTCATGTCATGTCTGCAGTAATTACATTGCAGAAGAGTCAATTACCTATTTAAATTTATGCAGCGACAATTTAAATGGCAGACGCATAACGAATGTTTGCTTTCATGCACTGGTAACAGTGTGGGAATCAGTGAATCAGACTTGCGAATTCATTTATTTTATTTAAAATAAAAATCCAACACACTTGTTTACTCCAAAAGAGACGGACAAAAATGGAACAAAAAGGTGTGAATAACAATATTTGATTTGGTAGGTTGCAATTAAAAGGTTATGAACTGCACTGAGAGCGGTTTAAGAGAGATTTGGTGTGTGGTTGTTGTTGACAGCCAGTTTTCTCTGCCCAAGCTACGCCACCACCCTCTTAACAAACAGGATCAAAATATATCTGCTAGGCTCAGATAAGAAGAAACCAAATATAAGTGCTGCATTACTGCCATTTATTCAGCTTTTAAGAAGCAGAATTATATGCAGAGGTACATGCTGATGTTTTGTAAAAACACAGATTGGCGGTGGGCATAAGTCTCTCTTTCTTAGCACAGCCAGTGCAACCTGTGCCAGCTGTCTGACAAGTCAAACCCATCAGAGCCGTGACCTTTTTGAGAAAGGGCAAACCTGCGGCTTAATCATTCTGGTGAGAGGCTGTGCCCACATATCTCCCCGGAGCCGGAGACGGAGACGCAACTCCTCCGGTTACATACTGGCAGCTTGGCAGGGCAGAGGTTTGGTAACAGATACTGGCTGAGAAGATCTCTGTCAGACCCATTTTGTGAACAGTGTCTTAGGTGATGTCTGCCATTCTTGTAAAAGTTAGATAATACTAACACAGCTTAATATGCAACTTCAGGTAAGCAAATTATGTGGCTTTGTGGTGCTGTCAAAACATTGCTCAAATTGCTAATGCCACCAATGCCGAGTTTGGTGGTGTGAAAAATTATGTAATGACGTCACCATATGTGATGACGTAAAAAGAACCAATGAATCTGTTATTTGAGATGATTCATTGAAACAAATCATTCAAAACAGCCAATTTTCCGCAATGATGCAGACTTCTCATCGCTATTTTGTGCCGTCTGCCACAGCAACAAGGCAGAAATAATGGCTGAGCTATCGATTTAGCGAACCAGTAGACTTTAGTCAGGTTAGATGCCATATTGAATATAACGTGGATGAAAATGAGGCTGTGGGGGCCAGACTTACAGTCTTTACAATGACATCCACTGTATAAAGGTCATAGATCATGTCATTTTCACAAAAGCCACAAAGCCACAATTGGTATATCTATGGCAGAAAAGAGGAGTGTTCAGGAAACCTGTTTTTCATTGTGAAATTCTGTTTGGAGGCATTAGTGATGCAAAAAATATACACTTCCCTTTTAAATTTCACCCAAAAATGAAAATTCTGTTATAGTACACTCTACAAAAGCACCACAATTCTGTTCATTTAAACTTGGAAGTGCTGCAGGGATGACATAGTTTTATAGGCCAAAATCTGGAAATGAGTTGGCATTTTAGCATTTCCAATTCCACCATCCTAAAGTCAATGGGTTTTTTGAAAAGGTTCTTAGTTAAATGCTTGAAATAACATCTGTGGTGAACACAAGCTCAAGATATTTTCACATTTTAGTCTATGACATAAAATAAATCAGTAATTCCTCCTTGTGTTTTTTTAATAGCTTTTACTCTTCTTAAAAAAGACGGTTGCTAACAAATGGATAAATTAAAATCAAAATTCATCATGCCAAACAAATTCATCAACTCACTAGTCACCGCCTCATTGTGTTTATAATCACACCCTTGAAAACTATTCTAAATATTCTGACTTTCAGGGATTTTTTTTTTTTTTTTTTTAAATAAAGACTGACAGTGTTGTTGAAAGCTTAATGGTGGTGATGTTTCTGAAGATTATCATAATGAACAAAATGTGTATGAATCAAATCTTTATTGGTCACAGAGCTTATTTTCTGCATAATCCAAAAGCCAAAGAAAAAATTCTATTTGGTTTTTGTCAAGGAACTTCCAGGTTGATCTACAAAAAACAACCACTGCAGCTCTATTCAGATCAATATAATAATTTCACATTATAGTGATAAATGGTGTGCAAATAGCCCCACAGAAATACAAACTCATGTATGAAGCAAATGGGCATAATTCTCACAAATGACAATTGATAAAATTATTTTGCATGGCATAAAATCACGTCCAAAAGAAAAACAAAAAACAAAACCACAGCCTATACATCGTCCTGCAAACATCACATAAATATTTACAGATTTGTCATATCATAACTAAAACATATTGAAAAAGAGACCTCTGAGAATTCCTAAATTAGTTTTTCAGGGGATCTCGTAGGACATTCAGGGAATTTCAGTTTTCTAACACCGTGGATTTTCAAAACAGCTAGACTGAATTAAACATCTTCTCCAGCACATCAGCCACTCTTTAATCTCCTCACTCGCTTTCCTTTTCTCCTTTTGCCACCTCACACTTCTTCCACAGTGCATTGAGAAAGCTTGCTTTTGGAAGGACTTGGGCAGCGCCCGCTATTTTTAAATTTTTCATCATTCATCAGGCAACCATGGCTACGGCTCACAACATTGCCTCACACAAGTCCTAATGACATAAGCGCTCTTTCCTGGATGCCGTCTCCTCGGCTCCATCCCTGAACAGAGTTACTCAAAACTCATCTGCTATTGTACTCTCTCACTGTGTGGCTATGGAACCATCAGTGTCAGCATCAGAACCTTCTGGAATTCTCATCCAGAGGAGAGAGACGCTTCCAAACCTTGCCTCAGCCTCTCCAGAGCTCAGAGCTGAGGCACCGGTGGTGGCCACCAGAAACCACCTCTATGTTCCTTCATAATGCAGTGACGCTGATAGTATGCATTCGTGGGTTTCTTCCACCACTGCATAATCACGGAACGCCTATTTCCAGTTATAGCCCATTCCAGTTAGTGTTGGTGTATTTTTTATCCTTAAGATCTCAATATCATCCCATTACTATCAATTTGAATCTGATAAATTTGTCAACCAGGATAGATTATTTTATTCTCACAGAGAGAAGATTCCTAGAGCAAATAATTAACAAAAAAACGAAAGTTAGTCTAACTGTTGATTATGTGGAACCTTCTCACTAGATCATTTTTATGATTTTGTTAACATGACTACTTTATAATATTAAGCAACCACAACACAAACACACACAATACTAATAATTAGGCTATTTGCATTTTTACATTTGTATGCAATTGCATACTAACACTGCATTCAGGTATGAATTTTAGAGAAGAAGATGAATACCACTGTCTGCATGTGTGTGTATTGGTGCTTTGAAAACATTAGGCTATAATCACACCAATAAAGAAGTAGCCTAATTAATAACAATGATGTTGAACTGAATAAATGAATTAATAAAACATAAGCCTTTCCTTAAGCACATTAAAGTTAAGCCCAACGTACGTTTTATTTTAAAATCAAATAAACAATACAAACCCCAAGTCATAAATTTCAGCAACGAAATTTCATGCGAACTGCACAATCAGTGCGCAGCTTTAACGCAAAAAAACTTTTGTGACCGAACACGGAAGTAGTTCAAAGAAACTCCCGCGTAGTTTTCATTGTTTGGATAAGTTTGATGGAGATGCGGTGTTTACAACCGAATGACTGCGATGTCTAAACTAAAGAGAAAGAAATCAGCGATTGAGGAGAGTAGATGCGAGCAACAGACGACGATCAAAAAGAGTGCAGAACAGGACAGCAGCTGCAGAAAAACATCTACAGGCAGGTAATTACGCAGTCTAATGTCACGGCAGTTAATACTCAGCAAATGAAGCTCTCTTCATAATATAATAATATAATATACATTTCTGTAACGATATTTTGACTTAATGTTATTTTCTGTTCAATTCTGTAGGGCGAGATGGTGGGAGGGTCCTGAATTAAATGATGTGGAGAGACTGTGGGCTCTTACCTTGAGAGCTTTTTGCCCAAACCTTCAGTCTGATCAGGAAGAATATATCCCAGAGCTCCCTCCACCTTCATCCAGGGTAAAACATCAGCTTATCATCAGAGGTTATCATGAAAGAGGGAGGGCTCTGTGTTTATAGGTCTGTTTGGAGTAGTTAGGAGGTTCAGCATGCAGTATTTAATATACATTGTAGTATTTATTGAGTCTCATACTATTGCATGACCCTATTTCATATAGTATGAATAATTCCTGTGTTTTGTCCGGAAATGGATGTTAGATGCAAATCAACACTATAAGGTCTTGAGATGACCTTATACCTTCACATCATAAACACTCCATTCACTTCACCAAAATGTCACTAATGAATCACCAATAATATATCACAGTCTTTAAAAGCAGGACCCACCCTCTAACTGTGAGACCTTGAATCTCAGAATTTTTTCCTCTGTATGTGGGGGAAAGTAGGCTCGATGTTATTTTCCATGGAGATGAGAGGATGGACAGTACTGAATTGTCCTTTCCAGAATTGGCAACAAGACTGTGGTGTGTTGTCCTGGGCAACATGTTTATTTAATAAATGACGTTTTCCATGAAATGGGTCCACTTTGGTGTGTCATTACTTAAAAACATACAACAAATAACATTTGAGGTACAAATCCCAAACAGTTAAAATCATAAAGCAATATCAGAATTTTAGTTTAAAATCTGTTTAATTAATTCTATTAATTGTATTATATTTTATTTTATGGACATAAAATAAAGTTTTAATTTTAAATTTAATTTTATGGAAAACATATATTTACTAGAAATTACTTGGTTTTAAATTGGACTTTTTTGGTATCACGTTTACAAAAATTATATTTTATATTCAGTTTTTCCATATAAAATATATAATATGTAGTTTAATCTCCTGAGAGGGACAGTCAACATTTTCTGAAGGTAAATAAGTACCTCCTGTCATTGACCTTTTTAATATTATTTCTTTAGTAATTCTATGTAATAATTTGTTTCCTTTAAAGTGCCAAATAAACATTATTTCCATAGCATTTATCTTTAAAAATTATGCAGTGTTTAAAAAAAAAGCTAATTAATGTCTAATTAATGTTGTTTTGTTTTTTGTTGAAAAATATGCAAATATTATGGTTTTATAATGGTTTTCTGGCATCAGTTATTTTTTCTTTGGCTCTCTGTCACATGTCAGTTTGGGTTTAGGATGTGTTTGCTGTCGTGACTTCATACTTTTATTTGGCTGTTCTTCAGAACCATTAACAAAGCTGGTATCCAAACAGCACCTTTTTGTGTAAAATGTTTAAAATATGTTGCTAACAGAGGGGTCTAATTCACAAGTGTGATAATTTGTGCAATAAAGTGTGATTTCATCTCAATTTCTTCAGAAAACTCCTGTACAAAAAGTAAGTGAGTGGAGGTGGTGCAGTGCAGATGAAGATGTTAATCCCCCTCCGGATTTGCCCACTCCGTCTTTCCTCAACAACCCACCATTAGTGAATGAGGTCAAGAACCCTTTACAACCTCCAGCTGCAGAAAACATGGGAGAATGTAGTCCACCAGCCATCGCTGATGAAGAGAATCATGCATCTTCACCTGATCAGGAGAGTGTGTCAGTATGTGAAGTACAAACTGCTCAGCAGCGCCACCTAAAAGACAAAGTCAATTGCGTTGAGGATCGTGAATTGTCAGATAAACAGGGTGACAAATTTGACCAATTGGGGAAAGTCTCTGAAACGCAAGAAGTCACAAGAGGATCTGGAGCAGGGAAGGGGGCAAAAACAGGTGCAGGAGGATCTGGATCATGGTTAAGAACAATGTCTGAAGCAGAAGGATTGGTATCAGGCATGAGAACAAAACAAAGAGCAGGTGGATCTGGAACAGGGCAGAAAGCAAAATCTGGAGCAGGTCAGCGAGCAAAATCAGGAGTAAGAGGATCTGGATTGGTGCTGGGATCAAAATATGGAGTGGGATTGGATGCAGAATCTGGACCAGGGAAGGGGGTGCGGCTAAGAACAATATCTGAAGCAGTTTCAAGCATGGGAACAAAACACGGAGCAAGTGGATCTGGATCAGGCCAGAGAGCAAAGTCAGGGCTTGGAGGATTTGAGTCAGGGCTAGGAACAAATTCAAGAGAAAGTGGATCTGGATTGGGGCAGGGAAGAAAATCTGGATTGAATTTGGGAAAAAAATCTGGGACAGAAGAATCTGGAGCAGCATCTGGATCAGGACTGGGAACAAAATTAGTAGCAGAAGGATCAGGAACAGCAACTGGATCAGGACTGGGAACAAAATCAGGAGCAGAAGGATCTAGAGCAGCATCTGGATCAGAACTGGGGACAACGTCAGGAACAGAAGGATCTGGAGCAGCATCTGGATCAGGACTGGAGTGCTGCCCAATGTGTCTGATACCATTTCCTGCAGGGTGAGTGAACATTTCATATAAATAGGTCAAAAAATCCACAAAGTTGATTGATTTCACAATGCAGAACCAAAGATGATAACAATATCAATAGCATGTAATGCTTCAACAACCCAAAATGTCACATTGGGTGACTGCCACGAAATATCCAATGCATAAAATCTACAATATCCCAAGATTCTTCAATTTAGCATTGCTTTTGGGAGCTGAATGGCCAGAGAAGTTTTAGCAAATAATCCAGTTAGAAATCGTGAATAAAATTACACTTGTATTACAAAAGATCTTTTTTCTTCTTCACTCTGATTCAGATTTCTCAGAAGCTCATTAAAAAGTCTCAGAATTCAGGTGTTTTGTTTCAGAACAGCAGCTCAAATGAGGATGCAGGAGATGTGATCTGCTCTCACTGTAGAGTAGATGCATGTTCTGGAACAGCAGAGAGTAGAAGACTGAGATCAGCTTTGGCACTAGAGATGTTTAGCTGGCTCTTTAGGTAAAGCCAGAACATACATGCGCTCACTCTCATGAACCCCTTGGTAAAACAGCTTCACTAGGCTTTAATATGAAGTGTTGGTGGATAGAATCATGCATTCTATCACCTCTTTCAAACGGCCAAAATAAAGTTAGTCATTTGCTGGAGAAAGACATTTTATTTTTCCTAAATGAAATGGATTTGAGTGTTTGCGCCTTGGGTGCTGGTGGAGCGGTGCGAGATGGATATCGCAGCCACGCTTATGTAACTCACTCTTGGATGTGATGTCATCGCTGCAGATGTAGAGCAGAGGATCCAGTTCAGATGGGATTTATATTTATTTGATGCTTTATGAACACTTGATTCTTTATTTTGATTGCTGAACATAGCAACGTTTAACAGCTGTTATTGTTGTTGTATTATATTATGAAGTATGCAAGGTATTACACAACACATTACACTGAATTCTGGGACTTAAACAATAATGAGGTAGTACAGTGTTTGTTTCAGATGGAAATACCCTGCTACTTTATGGCAAACCATTTAAAAATCAGTCTGCATTTTGAGAATTATGAGTTTGTTATTTGGGTTGTTTAAATAGAATTACTTTTGCAAAGTTGATCTAAATTGGGCAAAGTTGACATCTTGCAATGTAACATGATTTAAAATGCATTTTTCTTTTTCTTACATAATTATGTATTTTTTTTTTCTAATTAATTGAGAGACATGGAATATTTGTACTTTTAAAGTGCCCCTATTATGGAATTTTGAAAATTATCTTTCATGCAGTGTGTAACACAGCTCTAAGTGAAAGAAAACCTCGTGCAAAGTTTTAAATCTGAAAGTGCACCGTGTATAAAGTTATTGTCTCTCAAAAGAGTCGACACTGAATCATTGAAGCAAATCCCAAGCCGTTTCATGTTAACATCAACATGAAACATTAGCATATTGCCCGCCCACTTGTTGCGCGCGCAGACCTAGGAAAACTTGATTTTCGCGTTGGTCTGAATGAAAATGTAAATTCATTATTTGTCACTAGGTGCTGCTTTTGGAGCGGTTTCCCCAGTAACGCTGTACACAAAGCAGCACTGCGCTCTCAAACTCTGCTTTATCAGGCATTACAGGCATGATGAAATGGAAATGAAATTGACCAGTCGGACCAATCACCACAGATTAGCGTCACGGAAAGGAGGGGTTTGGAAAAATAACCCATAATAGCCATAATAGGGGCACTTTCATCTTTTTATATACATTATTTATATAAAGTACAAAAAAATAGTTTTTCACACTTTGCAGATCCACTTGCAGTATAATCTAGTTTAATGTTATTTTAGACATTTACAAATTTAAGTTAAAAGTGTTTAAAGGAGGTCCTACTATGCTCTTTTACAAAATCTTGATTTTGTTTTGGGGGTGTACTAGAACATGCTCTCATGCTTGGTGGTTCGAAAATCGCATTATTTTTCACACAATTTACATTATTACCTTTCTCCCCAGCCTGGCACAAACGGCTCGATTAGTTCCGGGTTTGATGAAGGCCGCCTTCCAAAAAACGAAATGTGTTGTGATTGGTTAGCTGTCCCAGTGTGTTGTGATTGGCGAACAGCTTAGACGGCGTTTCAGTACTGCCCTGCCCCTTGCCAAAACAGCAAGGTCGTCAATATTGCCATATCAATTTGAGCTGGATTCAGACCCCGAGAATATTGAACAAGAGGATCGCGCCGAACCTTTGCATGGACGGATATTGCAAGACATATTAAAGTGGTAACGTTATTGTTGTTGTTTTTTGGCTAAAATCAAGTTTTAGATAGGATGTCAACAACAGCTTAAAAATAACTGCATTTACTATGTACAGATAAGTGCAACGGTAATACGTATGTATTATGTTTATTGTTCTTTAATCCTAACATTATAACATGAATTGCAGTGAAACTGTTATACAGTTGAATTTATTTATACCATAGTCCCACAGAGTTACACTATTTGTGGCGGCATATATATGCAAATTCATTCTCTGCCAGCAGGAGGCGCTGTTGGAGTGGTAGAGAGCGAGGTTTCCCCGGTATCGCTGAACACAAAGCAGAGCTCCGCTCACAAACGCTGCTTTATCAGACATTACATGCAAGATGAAATGAAAATGACATCCAAAATTTTCTGAAGACAGTTGGTTTCCATCAGAAATACCGTGATATAAAAACACCCGCACTGGGTTTCGATTTTGAAACGTGCAGAGCTCAACCAATTTATTGTAATGATATTCTAATGGACCGCTTTGTGATGTCACAAATACAGGAAAACAACTTTGTAGACCAAACGAGCCGTTCGTTGTAGTTCTTGAAAAAGGATTTTTTTTTAAATGAAATATATCCCTTTAGAGTGGACTTTGAGATTTGTAAATTTGTAGATCGTTTTATGCCCAATCATACACACTACACACTGACTAAAATTCAAAAAGTGAAAAAGCATAATAGGACCCCTTTAATGTTCATTGTTAATTCACGTTTATTCATAATACATAAACTAATGTTAATTTTGTAACACAGTAAGGTCTTATTTGTTAACATTGGTTAAAGTATTAGCTAACATGAATTTGCAGTGAGCAATATTTTTTCCAACATTTAATAATCTTTGTCAATGTTAGTAACTAGAAATGCAATAGTTCATTGTTTGTTCATGTTAGTTCAAAGTGCATTAAGCATGTTAAAAAAATACCCTTTTTGTTTTAAATTTTATTAGTAAATGTTGAAATTAACATTGACTAATAAATGCTGTAGAATTATTGGGTCATTCCGTGTCAAATCAACCAAAGTTCAAATTTTTGATTTTGCTAATATTTTTTCTGAAGAAAGATAAACATGTATAGTGGTGATTGCCCAAATATTAAATGTCGTGGATTAATATTTACTACGAAATCCGCTATTTTGTAGAGGGGTGTCAAAATGGCAATTTTCGCCTGAGATTCAGAGCCAAATTACAGGAGGTTAAAAATTACTTCAGAAAGATGGCAGCATCACGATGTTATTTGTACACAGAGATTGGTAGGTCTGTTAGTAAAATCAGTTGACTTTAACAATCTTTGTTGCATTATGTGCCAGTGGTGACCATTAAAAAATGGGGAAAAAGCACTTTTCAAGTTTTGTCTCCAAAGTTTGCATGCCTGTAACTCAAAAAGTATTAAAGATATCTTGATGCCCTTTTAGATGTTGGGTCTTAAACTTTCCTTTTGGCATCTTCATTTTTAAGGCCCTATATGGTTTGGTTCTAGAAATATTGGAATTTCAATATGGATCCAAGAGTCAATTGTTAATATGTACATATTTTCAGTGATCAAAAATCAAATGTGGGTCAATTAGCAAAAATATGATACTTCTTTTCTTTTAAAGAGGAATGTCTGAAGAACAAATAATGTTGAAACTAGAGATGTATCTCGTTTAGTTCTGTCAAAACAACTGCATTGAACATACCTGTCTGAGTGCCATAAATATTCTTTTTCCAAAGTTTGCATGCCTATAACTCAAAAAGTACTAAAGATATAGCAATATGATTTTAGATTCTATTTCTGAATAAACTTTTCTTTTGGAATCTTCATTTTCAAGGCCCTACATCGTTCAGTCACAGAGATATAAGGGTCTCAACGAGGGTCCATTTTCAGATTGTTGAATATTACCTATTTTAGTGGCTGAAAAGAAAATGTTGGTCACTTTTAATACAGCTGATACTTATTATATTTAAAGCAGAATGTCTGAAGAATAAGTGACATAACTGTCAGAGTGCTGAAATTGTCAAGTTGAGGGACATTATCTTTCTCTCAGTAGTCTATTCATAAGATTCTATATTTGAATCAGTTTCAGGGATATTTGGAAGGAATTTTGTTCATTTTAACAGCTTCTGAAGCTACCAAGAGTTCAAACACACAATAAAATTCTTTTTCTTTTGTATTGTTATATAATGTGAGCATAGTCATAGTGCTAAAGGGCATATTTGGCATAATCACTGATAATACCTCAAACATTTAAGGTCTCTCACATTTTAAATAATTAACATTGGGTAATTCTAAACCCCAGGTAAATGGGATCCTGGGTAATCTTATTTTACATTTCACACTGTTCATACTTTACCTAGAGATAACAATTAATCCTGGTCATTCATAATCTGATGTGTCACTCTGTACATTCCTAAACCCTGGGTTACTGTTATTATTTGCATTGTCAGCAGTGAGGACTAGATAAACACAAAAGCACATTTGGTAGGATTAAACCATACAGGGCCTTAAAAATGAACTGAAATGTAATATTCAACAATCTGAAAATGGAGCCTAATTGAGATCCCCATATCTCTGGGGCTGAACAATGTAGGGCCTTGAAAATGAAGATTCCAAAAGAAAAGTTTGTTAAGAACTAGAATCTAAAATCATATTGCAATATCTTTAATATTTCTTGAGTTATAGGCATGCAAACTTTGGAAAAAGAATATTTATGGCACTCAGATAGGTATGTTCAATGCAGTTGTTTTGACAGAACTAAACGAGATACATCTCTAGTTTCAACATTATTTGTTCTTCAGACATTCCTCTTTAAAAGGAAAAAAAGTATCATATTTTTGCAAACTGACCCACATTTGGTTTTTGCCCACTGAAAATGTACATATTAACAATTTACTCCTGAAGCCATATTAAAATTCCAATATCTCTGGAGCCGAACCATACAGGGCCTTAAAAATGAAGATGCCAAAAGGAAAGTTTGTTAAGACCCAATATCTAAAAGGGCATCAAGATATCTTTTATGTTTCTTGAGTTACAGGCATGCAAACTTTGGAGAAAAAAACTTGAAAAGTGCTGTTTCTCCATTTTTGAATGGTCACCACTGGCACATAATGCAAAGAAGATTGCTAAAGTGAACAGATTTTACAAACAGGCCTACCAATCTCTTTGTAAAAATAACATTATGATGCTGCCATCTTTCTGAAGCCATTTTTACCCCCCTCTACAAAACAGTGGATTACTCAGTAAATATTCATCCATGACATTTAATCTTTTGGCTTTCATCACTATACATGTCTGTCTTTCTTCAGAAAAAATATTAGCAAAATCAAAAATTTGAGCCGGGGACCTCTGGTTGAGTTGACACGGAATGACCCTATATTGTTTGTTCATTGTTAGTTCATGTTAACTAATGTTCACAACTGAAACCTTACTGTGAAGTGTTACAGTTAATTTATACAACTTGAAATGTTAAAAATGTATAAGTATATGGAGAAATTAACTTGAACTTACATTAATAAATAATGTAATAAATAATAGTAAATTCATATACCAGTGCTACAGGCTTTTATAGGTGTCATTTTCACCTTGCTGTCATCTTTACCCAATGCCAACTCTCCAAAAAGGCTGTTTATGAACCTTTCTGCTCGTGAACTTTGGAGCACTTCTCAGAAAGAGGAAACACTATGTTGAAACACGGCGACTGTGAGTGTACTTAAAGAGAGGAGGAAGAGAAACTCTAAGGACAGTTATTCATCAAAACGGGTCAAAAAGTCACCAGATTCTTGCGAGGTCTGAGAGCAGCGCTCCTTCGGCGTGGTGGGCAGCGCCGAACCTCGCAGAACAAGGCAGCACTTTGTTGCGAGCGCAGGGCTGGCGTGCACCGCTGCCCGCTCTCTGCCCGCCGTGTGTACATTGGCCAGACTGCAGAGCACAGCAGAACACAGGCGGCCCCGTGAGAGAGACACAATGAGCACTCTTGTCTAGGGAAAGACAGATAGAGGAACAGGCAGATATAGAGAGCGAGTTTCTGAGGGCGTCGATACGAGCCGAGGGCAAGACTGGTGAAGAGATGGAAATCTTGATGGAGGGAATCAGGAGTGGGTTGGCACGTGTAGATTCGCAGAATGGTTTTGAGGTTTGCTGCTGGGACGCATCAAGCCATCTGGGTTGGAAAAGGGATTAGAGAGGAAAGGAAGGAGTCTTGAAGGGAAAGGGAACACAAACAAATGAATGCGCCTAGAAATGAGTGGCGTTTGGAACATGGTCATTGGAACGTCGAATTTGAGACCTGGTGACCTTGCAGTTTATGTGTGCTAGTTAGCCGACGGCTTACTACAACAAACTATTCCTCAGTGGTTTATTTTTGTGCACACATAAGTAAATTACTATAAATGGAGTTATTCACTTTGCTGTATCTGCTGCTACTATAAAATGCTACAAAAAAAACCACCAACTATTCATGATTTAAAAATCTTCAATTCTAGAAAAAGTGCAAGAATTCTAACAGTGAGGTTTTAGCAAATGCATGTTAAGAATTTTTAGATACCAAGAGAAAATCTGAAATGAGAAGCATAAATTATTGTAGCGTTTCCAAATAAATGCTTTTTGAGTGATATCAGGGGATCAGCTACATTGTAAACAGCTTCTCCACAATCCAAAACTTACATCAACATGCATTATTCCCAAATTTTTTGAGAGAGACAGTGAGGGATCAATAACTTATCATGACTCAAAAACCTTATTTTGTTTCCAAAACTGCTCATTGTGCAAGAGAGAAACGGTCTTGCTATAGCACCCTTGTGTTTGGGTTTACAAACCACATATTACTGGAACGAACACTGATTTCTCTTAAGTTATGGTGTATTGGATTGTGTGTGTTTGTGTTACTCACTATTGTTAAAAACATGTTTTTTTTTTTTTTTTTTTCCAGGTTCACCCAAATGCAATGTGATGGTCATCTTGCACAATGTTTATCAGAGATGCATGAAGACATTATTTGGTGATAAGGAAATTTTGTTATATTATTTTAGATACTTGTGTTTTCCTTTATGTTGCATGTGCTTGCATTATTACTTTAATGTTTTGATTACTTTAACCAGAATGAAGACTTGTTGAAAATTTACTCACCCTCAGGCCATCCAAGATCAGTAGATCAGTTTGTTTCTTCATCAGAACAGATTTGGAGAAATTTAGCCATACACCTATTGCTCATCAATGGATCTTCTGCAGTGAATGGGTGCCGTCAGAATGAGAGTCCAAACTTCTGATAAAACATCACAATAATTCACAAGTAATCCACACAATTCAAGACCATTAATTAATGTGTTGTAAAGTGAAAAGCTGCATGTTTGTAATAAACAAATCAGTCATTACAGTCTTTTAACTTTAAACTGTCGCTTCTGGTCCATAATCCACAATAACACTTCCTCCAGTGAAAAAGTCCATTCCATGTTGTCCTCTAACATCAAAACATACTTATTTAGAACTGTTTTGGACAGTTTTCACTTGTGTCAAACTGTGTTTGATCTGTGCATATTTCTCTCCTGATTCAGAGGAGCTTACTTTTTCTCTGGAGAAAGCAATAATATGGATAGAGGACTCATATTTCAGCCTGGTTTGAAATTAAAAACGCCTTAAATATGGATTTGTTTATTACAAACACACAACTTGTGGAATACTCACATTACTAGTGGATTTTTGTGAAGTTTTTATCAGCGGTTTAAAATTCTGACGGCACCCATTCACTGAAGAGAATAGGGAGCAAGTGATGTAATGCTAAATCTCTCTAAATCTGTTGAGATGAAGAAACAAACTTGGATGGCCTGAAGGTGAGTACATTTTCAGCAACTTTTCACTTCTGGGTGAACTATTCCTTTAAATACTTCTTATAAAGTATGATTGATAAATATGCATTGTGCAATAAAGACAGTGCTCTCTCACAGACCAGTGTTTTTCTTTTCTTTTTTTTTCTCCACACCCAGAAATCATGAGACAGGAAATGTGAAGTCAGTACAATGAACATTTACTGATTTACAGTTATCTAAGATGCTTAAGACTTAACTTCATAAAACCAAAGACATGTTCACATCTCTCTCTCTCCCATCCTCAGCCCACAGAAACTCTACTAGAGCTTTCATTTACAATAATTTATAAAACAAACACTTCAAATATAAAAGTATTCCCCTGTAGCACATTGATAAGAGCGTCATTTGCTTTGGACTCAACATAAGGAAAGAACCGAAAAAAGAAATAAAAGCAGAAAACAGCTTGCGACAGCTTTTGTATTTGGCAAGTTGATAAATAATGGAAATTTCTTGCTTAAAATGTTTTCAGGGACAGGAACTTTTATTTTATTGCAGTCTTGGGCTCTAAGTTTGAGACTAGCGGTTGGGACACTGGATTGAGATATCTCTTATAATTTTCTGTGAAAATTTTAAGGGTTAAATTACAGATATTTACAATTATGCCAAACTCATTCCAGTTCAAATATAAACATGAATAAAACCCCAACAAAGGACAATCATAAATCTGACACCATTTCACATGGGTTCTGTACATTAGCTCAAGCTGGTGGAAAATTAAGTTGTTGGTCGGATGAAGATGATTTATTACTTGGTCCTTTGTAATATACCATAGTACCTGTTTCTCATACAGTTTGTAAAAATAATCATTGGTGTACAGGAATGAAAATGAAGAAAATTTTGTGTAGGACCAACTGTACTTTAAAAACCTGAATATCTGCACTAGCAATGGCCCTGTCAAACTACACTGGAATGCCACTTGTTGGCAGTTTGCATTCACCTGAAGTTCCTGTCACAAACAATCATTCATAAATAGTGGAGTTCATCAAAATTTTGTGCCTGTTTTTGTACCAGCTTTTCATTAGAGAGCTGAAAACACGGTTGGGAAATCTGGCTTTGCTCTCTGCCTCTTTATCGCTACGTTCGTCACGCTTGTTATCTCCTGGGCCGTTCTTTGTTCTTAGCCCGTCTGCTAATCTCGCTACTGTCTGACACAAAAGCAGCTAATTAATCCTGTTAACATGGCAGCAATTCTTCATACAGGTCTGATTTCATCAAAGCGTTCACATCTAAGAGTGTCGTCTTCGCTCTTCAGGAAAAGAGGGGAATAAAAAAAAAACTTGGAGATTAAATGCAATGGAAGATAGAAAACATATCTAGTTGCTTAATAACACAATACCTTATCACTGTGAGGGATTAATCAGTCAAGCTAGCCTGTGATTGGCTGTTTTTCTCTTTAAAGGGAAATTACGGATTTTGAAGCTAATTTTTAAGAGCTTTTTTTGTGTGGCCTGGAATTTAAATAGACATGATGGTTTAGTTGCATGTAGGAGTGTACGGCTATTAACATGCTACTCTCACGATCTCTGCAGTATGTATACTGTGCGCAGTATGCATGGGATACCCAGATGACCTACTACATTTGCCAAGACACACACAGCGCAGAATAACATATCCTATAATGCAATACACACAACTTGATCTTCCTTTTCCAACTCTTTTTTTGGCTCACTATTTTGCCTAACTGTAAACACATTTTAAAATAGTCATAGTCATTATTAGTTTCTTATATGCAACATCACAAGGTAACGTGACAGTGTAGCTTACTAATGTCTGAAAAGTGTTTATCGTGGAATATTGACAATTATTTCACCTACTATTAATAAAAATAGTAGACAGAATACAGTATATTCTACAAGTACAGTAGTAGGCTAGAACTGAATACAACCTGAATACAACCTGTCATTGAATGATATAAGATTAGCATTCTGCACTAACTGTGTTTGGTATTAAGTGTTGCAATGGGTTCAATTTAAGCATCTGACTGCGACTGCAAAGACAGTTCCACCATGCGTTTAGGTCATCTGAGATTCAGTCACATCACTGTTGCACAATTTTACCACCACACAACACCAGCTACATGACGCACAAACCCTTGTTTGTGTTCTCTCGCTCTCCACGTCTCAACAACACGTTATTGACAGATCACATGAGTACAACACAAAACCCTCTTATCAGCGTGAGGAGCAGCCGTTTTAGTAATATAGTGTGCGGTTGTATTGAATTATACTGTAATATTATACCCAGGCTCATTGGAAAAAACATGCCTATGGCGACATTTATGCAAAATTATATTGTTTTTTGAATGTTTCATAACACTTTCAACGTGAAATGCTAAAAGCGCATTCAGTTTTATCTGAGATAGATGAATGTAAATCTGGCTGCATTTTATGTTGGTTGCTTTTTTGTAATGTGGTGGTTTGGAAATGAAATTTCTGGTGAGGTTAATGTTCTGTCGCATTTGAAAATAACGTACTGACCCTAAACCTAACTGAAGCATACGTGAGTGATTTTAGCTAGCTTCTACAAGTCTTTAAGCTCTTTTATTGTGACGTGTGCAATGCTGTACCGGGTGAGCTACCGAGCAAGTTTACTATGTGGGAAAAACCATACATATGGAGCAGGTTATGTGGTGCAAATTTTAAAATGTATTACAAATCATGCACCATACAAGTGTTTTGAGGTCATAACATAGTATTGTGCAAGGAACTGTGCAAAAAAAGTCCTTATTAGTAATATGCCCAATAATAATTTGCACAAAAACATGGATAGAGGAAAGTTTTTCCAATAAACCTAGGTTGGTTATATTGCTGCTGGTCTGATGTATTTGGGCTTTGTCATCATTCAGTGTCTAACTTTAATGTTTTGTTTCAACATATGTATCAGTGTGTTTGCGTTATGCAAAAAATAATAATAATAATAATAACACCTGCAGCCCACTTTCTCATTGGATGGTGCAACCAACTCCAATCTAACGTGGAGTTCAGAGCAGTTTGGAGCATGGTGAATTTTGGATCTTTGAGGCACTTCTTCAAAAAACACATTTTATCTCCCATTTACTCTGTAAAACCAACATGGGTGGTTAAAAGCTTGCGGTTTGAAGCACAGCTACCCACTGTGGATGAAACCATCAAGGTCATGAATTAAAATGTGCCACTTTGCATCATAGAAGGCATCATAATTCTTCGATTGGCTACCTACACTATAATACAACATTTTTTTTTTTACTTTTAAACATTATACATTCTTGTTTCGCTTGAGGATACACCTCATACAAGATTTAAAGAGAATCCAAAAAATTAAAAAAAAATCGAACAAAATAAAAGTGCACATTAAGTTAGAACTGTCATATTTAGCTAGGGTTGATGGGAAATGTAGTCTCTGATGGACGCAGGCACACATCGAAGGAACTAACTTCAGTCCCAGGCAACAGTGCGCGCACACACACAAACATGGCATGAAAATTAAAGAGAATGCTGGGAAGCAGGAAGACAATCAACAGCTGAAATTTGGGGAATAGTTCTGAGTTTGTTTTCTGAAGATCCTCCAGTCGTTTCTTCTTTCAGTGTAACCCCAAAATAACTCAAGCAGGGTCCGAAACTTGAAGTCTTAGTGTTTTTTTTGTTTTTGTTTTTTTTTGTCTTTAACACAGTTTTAAGGAAAGTTCTTCTCTGTGATACACGTCTGAGTCTGAGCTAAACTCAGCTGTAGTAGTCTTGTGGAGCCGCAGGCAGAGAAACATCAGCCGTATTGTTCTTCCCTCATACGGTTTCTTCATTGGAGAGCAGAGGATTAATGTACTCAAATCCCTCAAACTCAGACTGGTCTATTCTCTTTATCACATCCCTGAGGAGAGAAACCAACATTATTAATAGAAGAGCTACAATTCAACTCTACATGTCCCGCAATGTGGCTTAAAGCAAAAATTAGCGGAAAAGTGAAGGAGATGTGGTTTGATGAATTGAATTTATGTTAGGTGCTAAAAAGGCATTGCAGAGAAAAAATAAATAGTTGCTGGCATCACATCTACATTTATTCATTTAACTGACATGTTTATTCAAATGAGGAATATAGAGCTTTAACCTAAGGAGGCAATAATGCGAGAACAGCTGACAGTCACAAACATTGTCAAAAAGAGTATGCTCAATTTGACCTTTTATTTCCAGTTTTATTAAATACAGCTGATATTTTTAATATTTCTTTTCATTCGCTACTAGGTTGACTGGGAAAATTACGACATTTTTTCCACAAAATTAAATAAAAAATGCACAGTATCTATTTTCTTGGGGAATACATGCTTATATTTAAAAGTGTGGGTCAGTTTTTTGAGAGAGAAATAAAGTGACAGTAAAAATATTTATAATGTGACAACATATTTCTATTTCAAAACAAACTGTACTTTTTAATTTTCTATTCATCAAAGAATCCTGAAAAATTATATTGGTTTCCACAAAAACATTAAGCAATACAACTGTTTTCAATGTTGACAATAATAAGAAATAGTTCTTGAGCACCAAATCAGGATATATAATGATTTCTGAAGGATCATGATATGACATTTAAGACTGGAGTAATGTCTAAACTGTAGTGCTGTCAAATCGATTAATCGCGATTAATCGCATCCAAAATAAAAGTTCATGTTTACATAATGTGTGTGTGTGTCCTGTGTATATTTGTATAAATACACACACATACATGTATATATTTAAGAAACATATGTAATATATATTTATATTTATACTATACGTGTAAATATATATGTACATGTACTATATATATATATATATATATATATATATATGAATACACAGACATACATGTGTATGTTTAAGTATATGATTTTATATATTTATGACGTGTATAATTTTTCTTAAAAATATGTGTGTATTTATATATACATATAAATATACACAGTACACACACATTATGTAAACATTTTTTTTATTTATGCGATTAATCGCGAGTAATCGATTTGACAGCACTTCTAAAATGTATTACAATAGAAAATAGTTATTTTAAATTGTAATAATATTTCACAATATTGCTGTTTTTCTGTATTTTTGATCAAATAAATGTAGCCTTGGTGAACAAAAACATTAAACAAATCTTACTATCCCTAAACATTCAAAATAGTGTATACATGTCTGGTATGTTACTTCTTCAGGGAAGTACTGAGTAATTATTTTCATTTATTTTTATTTTCTTTTTTGAGATTGCATCAATTGAATCTATTTTTTTCAAAATAGCTACACATTTTACAGATTCTGCAGGGGATATATAAATTTATGAGCATATCAGTAAATGCAGACTGCTCACCAGAAACAACAACAACCTTTCTTCATCTGCGTCGTGGGGCTGGTTAACCACAAAGGGGGCTCTAACTACACCAGTGGGCAGACAGAATTTCACTGGAGTACAATTGAGAAATTTAGCGGCGTCTTTCTCCTTTTGGCTATTTTCTGCACTGGCAGTGATCCTATACATGTCTAAAGAGATGGTAACATTCTTGCTGAAATCAGACCTCTTGCTCTTCAGAACCTCAGGAATCCATTGATCTATTTTATCAGCCTGTTGAGGATAATGCACTGCTATAATGCTCCACCTCTTCTATGGCGTAATGCTGAACAGATTCAAAACTCGTTTATCACGTTCTGTCAAACACGGTCCGTGGAGGACAATTCTCCTCTATAACAAGCTCTGTAAGAACTGATATTTCACCAGATCCGGGATCAGTGCCGAATTGTGTTTGTGCTGTGTCTGTTTGAATAAAGTCCCCAGAGGGCCACTTGACTGTATGTGGGTGTGTGTGGGGTCGAAATGCCTCCAGCAAGAGTGAAACCTAAAATAACATGAATGACACCTCTATGCCGTAATATCAGGCTCAGGTTTCAAAGGGAGTGCAGGGGGGAAATTTGTGATGCCGCAGAGGAAGAAACACTGAAAGACGGACATTCTGGGCGCTGACCAAAATAAACAAGCCTCTTTACAACACAAATGTTTCTTCAGGAAAGAATTACAAGGTGGAACTTACTTGAAAGACAAAGAGCAAGCACGCTTTGGTACTATTTTTACATTTTCAAAACTTTTCAAAGTCCACCGATAACACTTCTAACACATCTAACACTACCAGCATTTCCTTTCACACAACCTGTTTAAAAACATAAGATTAGTAATGCAAACATTTGTTATGAAAGGGAATGACTTTAAATGAAAGGTATGTGTAGATAATACACTTATTAGGGGCCATTAAAAATGCACACTAGGAAAAGTTTGGGGTCGGGAGGTTTTATCAAAAATACAGTAATATTCGGAAATAGTACTACAATTTAAAGTAACCTTATAATTTGAATATATTTTAAAATGTAATTTACTCATGTGATGGCAAAGCTACATTTTAAGCAGCCATTACTCCAGTCTTCAGTGTCACATGATCCTTCAGAAATCATTCTGATATGCTGACTTGGTGTTTAAAATATTTGTGCTATTTTATATTTTTGCGGAACATTTTTTCAAGACTCTCAGAAGAAATTTAAAGTTAAAAACAACAGCATTATTTGAAAAAGAAATATTTAGTGACATTTTAAATGTTTTTGAATGATCTTACTGACCTTAAACTTTTGACCGGTAGCATACTTTGTGTAAATTTTGTGTAGTCAACAAAGCTAGATAATAATGCATTGGGAATCCAAGTTCCTTTATAAGCCGTTTGTGTGCGCATGTAAAAGCGAATCGTGTCTCTAGTCGCAATGGATTCCAGTTCATCCTTTTCCGCTGCGCTCTGAGACACATCCCACTCTGGACGCACTTTCCTTTAATCCAAAAGACTAAATCTCTTACAAGGAAGGATTTCACCCCCCACCCTCTTTTTTCGTCTGCCAGATCCGTCAAACAAAAAAGGCTTCCATCACTTCCTCCCCCTCCTCCTCTCCTCCACCGTGTGGGACGTCAGGCTTTTCCAGAGCTCGCTCTGCTTTTGAAGTGTCTGGCTGCTGCGTTCCTTTGAAGCCTGCTTGGAAAATCGCGTATTGAACTAAGAACCCGCCGTGGCTCTATAGATTACTGTCTGTCAGTTCATCTGACTGCAGCCCACTTGCGTTCTGCTAATTATGAGTGACAGGTTTACCGACAAATTGACTTCAATCGGCTTGTAGACTGCAATGATTGTGTACTCAACAGTTAGTGCTCATAGTTCAATGAAGTGCATCTTGAGCTTCTTGTGGAGAGTGAAAATATCAAATCACCTCAAGATACTAGATGACCTCATTCGTAAGCACTTGGGTTGCACGCCATTCGGAATTGAACTGAGAATGTCTGAATTCCTGAATCCAAATTAAATTTGAATTGAGGTAGTAAACAGGATGCAGAATTGCATCAAACTTGAATTTGATTTTAAGGAAGTAGAATTAAAATGTATTGAAATTCAGATGGATGGATGGATGAATGAATGAATGGAACAGTAGATAGAATGAAAGAACAAGGATGGATGGAACGAAAGAACGATAGAACGATGGATGGATGGATAGATATAGAAAGATAGAATCATAGAAAGAGATAGCATCATAGAATGATAGAGAGAAAGATACAGATAGACAGATAGATAGAATCATAGAACGATAGACAGACAGACAGATGGAACTAAAGATAAAATGATAGAACGATAGATAGATAGATAGACAGACAGACAGATAGATACAGGTGCATCTCAATAAACTAGAATGTTGTGGAAAAGTTCATTTATTTCAGTAATTCAACTCAAATTGTGAAACTCGTGTATTAAATAAATTCAATGCACACAGACTGAAGTAGTTTAAGTCTTTGGTTCTTTTAATTGTGATGATTTTGGCTCACATTTAACAAAACCCCACCAATTCACTATCTCAACAAATTAGAATACTTCATAAAGACCAATAAAAAAAAAAAAACATTTTTAGTGAATTGTTGGCCTTCTGGAAAGTATGTTCATTTACTTTATATGTACTCAATACTTGGTAGGGGCTCCTTTTGCTCTAATTACTGCCTCAATTCAGTGTGGCATGGAGGTGATCAGTTTGTGGCACTGCTGAGGTGGTATGGAAGCCCAGGTTTCTTTGACAGTGGCCTTCGGCTCATCTGCATTTTTTTGATCTCTTGTTTCTCATTTTCCTCTTGACAATACCCCATAGATTCTCTATGGGGTTCAGGTCTGGTGAGTTTGCTGGCCAGTCAAGCACACCAACACCATGGTCATTTAACCAACTTTTGGTGCTTTTGGCAGTGTGGGCAGGTGCCAAATCCTGCTGGAAAATGAAATCAGCATCTTTAAAAAGCTGGTCAGCAGAAGGAAGCATGAAGTGCTCCAAAATTTCTTGGTAAACGGGTGCAGTGACTTTGGTTTTCAAAAAACACAATGGACCAACACCAGCAGATGACATCGCACCCCAAATCATCACAGACTGTGGAAACTTAACACTGGACATCAAGCAACTTGGGCTATGAGCTTCTCCACCCTTCCTCCAGACTCTAGGACCTTGGTTTCCAAATGAAATACAAAACTTGCTCTCATCTGAAAAGAGGACTGTGGACCACTGGGCAACAGTCCAGTTCTTCTTCTCCTTAGCCCAGGTAAGATGCCTCTGACGTTGTCTGTGGTTCAGGAGTGGCTTAACAAGAGGAATACGACAACTGTAGCCAAATTCCTTGACACGTCTGTGTGTGGTGGCTCTTGATGCCTTGACCCCAGCCTCAGTCCATTCCTTGTGAAGTTCACCCAAATTCTTGAATCGATTTTGCTTGACAATAGGGCTGAAACGATTAGTCAACATTATCGACAATGTCGACAACAAAAAATTATCGACAAATATTTTTGTTGTTGAGTAGTCATTCTATCTCATATGACCTAATGTAAGAGCCTGCAATACTGTGGTTTGACCAAAGTGGCGCTGTAGCGCATGTCTGTAATTCAGCTCTCCTGGATGCAATTCAAGAAAAGAAGACAGCGCTTCTGAGCAGCGTTTGGATGTAAATATAGCCTATGCTGCTCGCTTTCCTCTGAATAACGAAATAAACACAATAAAAACTGACAGCTGTGTGAAAGTAGCAGTTAAGATCTGATTTTAGTCATGTCACTTTTATTTATATAGTATACTTTATGCAATAGATAGCCTTAAATCAAGCAGCTTTACAGTATTAAACATGATAAAGCAGAGTCAGTGAGTGTCGCTATTTCAAATATTTCAAAATATTACTACTTTTGCTGTATTTTGGATCAAATAAATGCAGGCTTGGTGAGCAGAAGAGACTTCTTTAAAAACATTAAAAATCTTACTGTTAAAAAACTTTTGACTGGTAGTATCAATATTTTAACTAATTGCAAAAGCTGAATAATCAATCAAAGTCTACTGATTAATCAGTAAAATAATCGACGATTAGTCGATTAATCGTTCTAATAATCGTTAGCTTAATCGATTATCAAAATAATCGTTTGCTGCAGCTCTACTTGACAATCCTCATAAGGCTGCGGTTCTCTCGGTTGGTTGTGCATCTTTTTCTCCCACACTTTTTCCTTCCATTCAACTTTCTGTTAACATGCTTGGATACGGCACTCTGTGAACAGCCAGCTTCTTTGGCAATGAATGTTTGTGGCTTACCCTCCTTGTGAAGGGTGTCAATGATTGTCTTCTGGACAACTGTCAGATCAGCAGTCTTCCCCATGATTGTGTAGCCTAGTGAACCAAACTGAGAGACCATTTTGAAGGCTCAGGAAACCTTTGCAGGTGTTTTGAGTTGATTAGTTGATTGGCATGTCACCATATTCTAATTTGTTGAGATAGTGAATTGGTGGGTTTTTGTTAAATGTGAGCCAAAATAATCACAATTAAAAGAACCAAAGACTTAAACTACTTCAGTCTGTGTGCATTGAATTTATTTAATACACGAGTTTCACAATTTGAATTGAATTACTGAAATAAATGAACTTTTCCACGACGTTCTAATTTATTGAGATGCACCTGTAGATAGATAGATAGACAGACAGACAGACAGACAGACAGACAGACGGAACTAAAGATAAAATGATAGAACGTCAGAATGATAGAACAATAGACAGACAGAGAAAGACAGACAGACAGACAGACAGACAGACAGACAGACATAGATAGATAGATAGATAGATAGATAGATAGATAGATAGATAGATAGATAGACGGAACTAAAGATAAAATGGTAGAACATTAGAATGATAGAACGATAGACAGACAGACAGACGGAACTAAAGATAAAATGACAGAATGTTAGAATGATAGAACGATAGACAGACAGAGAAAGACAGACAGATACAGACAGACAGACAGATACAGACAGACAGACAGACAGACAGACAGACAGACAGATAGATAGATAGATAGATAGATAGATAGATAGATAGATAGATAGATAGATAGATAGATAGATAGACGGAACTAAAGATAAAATGGTAGAACATTAGAATGATAGAACGATAGACAGACAGACAGACGGAACTAAAGATAAAATGATAGAATGTTAGAATGATAGAACGATAGACAGACAGAGAAAGACAGACAGACAGATACAGACAGACAGACAGACAGATAGACAGATAGATAGATAGATAGACGGAACTAAAGATAAAATGATAGAACATTAGAATGATAGAACGACAGAGAGACAGACAGACAGACAGACAGATAGATAGATAGATAGATAGATAGATAGATAGATAGATAGATAGATAGGTAGATAGATAGATAGACAGATAGATGGAACTAAAGTTAAAACGATAGAACGTTAGAATGATAGAACGATAGATAGACAAATGGAATAAACGATATAGAATGACAGACAGATCCAATCCAATTCAACTGAAAGGAAGCTAATTCTTCTAACTCTGGTAAGAATTGTACATTTTAAATGCACAGCTCTCAGATTTTGTTGATAACGGAATGCATTTCAATCACGGTACCAAATCACATTGTTAATCAAAGATGCCGTCCTCTTTCGGAGCTGCATTTTTGGAGCTCCATTTAATGTAAATTGAAAACAGGAATCCTTTTTAGAAGCTTAAGGACTGCCTGTCTCTATGGATCAAATCAGAATAACAAATTCAGCCAGGATATAAAAATCATTGTGAAGACTGGAGTCCCTCTCCAGAGAAATGCACCTCTACAGAACAATACGTCTCAAAGCCCGGAGTGATTGTTCTCCACGCAGAATGACTGGAATGTCTGAAGAATCTCTTGAGAGAAATGGGGCGAGACCTCAACTACTGACCCAAATGTATTCAGACATGCCATGAGTCAACCTATAATCCTCCACTATCAAATAAATGCACATTTTTTGCATTGAGTTGACTAGCCTTCTCTTATTTTAGCACTTGTGTTAATCACTGCGGTATTCAAAAGGACCGAGTTTATGAATGAGTGAGCAAAGAAAAGGCTTGAATGCATAAAAGCCCCCCTAGAAACTCACTTCACACTGATTAAAGCCAGTTTCCACACAAATCTCTGGTTTTTAATGCCTCTTGGCATCAGATTTTTGCCGTTTAGGAGCTGTTCTTTGTCCTCCTTTTCAATGTGGCCCTTTTCGGTGCACCTCATACTGTAAAGCAATCAGAAACTCCAAGAGGGGATGTTTCCATATGACATCACCACCTCTTGACTATAGCCTCCAGATGGGTAAACCATTTCACTTCATCTCGCTCTCAATTCTGAAGGGGAATCTTAGACATAAACCTGACCATCCTGACCAGCAGAATCAAGCTGAGTGGAAACCCCCGTTATTAAACGCCTAAATCATCTGCTGGTGCAGTCATGTAACTTTGAAGTCGTTAAATTATTACATAATCGCTCTCGAGATGAATTCCGCAGAAGTGACGACTGATTTTAATTTTCATTTAAACATTTGGAAGATGTTACGGTGTGCAAGGAGATGCCAGTTTGTCTTTTCATAATTCAAATCTGGACACCAAACACCATGAGTCCAGTCGTATTAGCGCTTTTTAGCAACTGAACAGGTCGTTGGAAAAAAGGTGGAGTGATTCTTCTGTCAGAGATCTTTACTGATCATCTGTGGTAATGAAATGCCTTTCGGCCAAGCATAACATTTTTCAATACTTACTCGTCGTCTGGTGTTAGCTGCACGGGTTCGTTGGTGAACTGCGTGTCAAAGTTGTCTAAACCGTAGTCGTCTGTGATCTGAGGTTTGAATGGTGGCGTCACCTGCTTCTGTTCCAGCTAGAGGAGAAAAGTGAGAAAATGACTGATTAGAACACAATCCATTCCAACATTACAATATCAAGACCCTTGATCAGAAAAGCCTATATGATTAACTTCTATGCTTTTTTTAAGCTCTTGTTTCCAAAACCTTGCTGGCTACACTGCCTAGAGTTCCAACAACATTCTTAAAAGCAACGATTCTGGCATCTATGGTTCCATGAAGAACTTTTAACATCCATGGAACCTTTCCATTCCACAAAACGTTCTTCAAAGTGGAGAAATGTTCTTTAGATTTTTCAAAATGTTCTTCACACTAAGAAAAAATGTTCACTGAAAGGTTCTGTGGGGAGCCAAAAATGGTTCTTCTATGGCATCACTGTGAAAACCTCCTTTTGGAACCTTTCTTTTTATGAGTGAATAGAAATAGTGTTGCCAGAATGTTGAAAAGCTAAGGAAAGAAAAATGTTGCCATCTAGGGCAACTAAAAATCTGAACTACTGGCATGATTGAGCCAAAAGAAATAAATCCTTTTAGTTGAGCCCTATATAGGTCTTTTAAGACAGCTTTCTACCCAAACTAAAACCACAGAAGTGACTGATTGTAGCCACTCTACATAGGCAGCGACACAAATAGCAGTCAATGCAGGTGATTAAAATTACAATTGATTCCAACAGATTCTATTGTTAACATGCTACTAAGCTAACCACATGGTACCCTAATGGACTCTATGCATGACTCCTTTCAAATTTATCCTTTCCTTTTTATCCTTTCAAATTTTGGTATGGAATGCAATAGAAGAAATCTAACTTATAATCAACATTTCTTTCAACTCTCTCGTGGAAGGAAGCATCATTTTGCTAATATTTAGGTAGGAAGTTCATATGTACAAACATAAATTTGATCTTAAGCACTTGTCAGAATGGACAGATTCTGTGGACGTCAACACTACAGGTCAGATAAGGTTTGTTTTCACGTTTGGACTCTTTTTGCCTCTCTAACATTCTCTGTGTGTTTTGAGGACATGATCCTGCTGTGTTCCACTCCACGCCGATCTGCACAAACTGGAACAGATGGCCTCTCTTCTCTCCTTTCACTACTATCTCACTCTCTATTTAGTCTAATTCATGAGTCCAGCTTAATGTCTCTTGTGTTGGTCTATCAAAAGCCTTTTACATTTATTAAAGAAACTCTGAGTGGTTATTGTGCAAATCTTACTGATATGTGGTTGGCAAAATGTTTTGGGTGTTTTTTATGTGTTTCTATGCAGTTACTAGGCCATTGCTAGGTGGATGCTTGAGTGTGGCCAAAGTCAAAAGAGCATGCTAGGTCTCAATTTCCCTTTTGTTCCCTTTTCTCTTATTTTCCAAATCAATTTTTTTTTGATGTACTGTATACATTACACTTCAAAACTTTGGTGTCAGTCAGATTTTTTATTTATTTTTTTACTTTTATTCAACACGGATGCATTAAATTGATCGAAATTGACAGTAAAGACTCTTACAAAGAATTAAACTTTCAAATAAATTTCTGTTCTTTTGAATTTTCTATTAATCAAAAATCCTGAAAAAAAGTATTATGGTTTACAAATATACAAAAAAAAGTGATTTCAGCATCAATAATAAGAAATGTTTATTGAGCACCCAATCAGAATGATTTCTGAAGGATCATGTGACCCTGAAAAATGGTGTAATGGCTGCTGAAAATTCAGCTTTGCCATCACAGGAATAAACAACATTTTTAAACGTATTAAAATAGATAACAGTTATTTTAAATCATAATATTATTTAACAATATTACTGTTTTTACTGTATTTCTGATCAAATAACAGCAGCCTTGGTGAGCATAAGATAAAATCTTACCGACCCCAAACTTCTGAACAGTAGTGTACGTCATCCTACTCTTTCCCAAGAGCAAACCACTCTGCCTTTGCATATGCAGAGTAATGGCAAAACAAAAGCGGAGAGAGACATAACAGAGAGTTAAAGATGGTGCACTGGGGAAAAAGAGATGTTAATTGGTGCCCAGCCGCCATGTGTGCGTGTTTTTTATTCCCGAGGCCATTGATTCCAGAGAGTCAGGCATGACGCAGTTGGCTGCAACCTGCCTGGCGGAACATGCTAATGCTTGTCTCTGTAGCAGAAAACCAATTTCACACGCACACCCATCCAGATGCACAGAGGCTCTTCACGCTGATGTGTGGGAGTGAATTATTCCCACACAGCTCCTTCGCTAGTTCTTGCTTCCCGCCGCTCTCTCAGTCTCTCTGTCGGGGTCCGGCATCATCCTCTCAGTGACTAAATGATCGTAAACTTACTAGTAATCTGCTAGGATGACACGGTGCTGATTGCAGTGGGATGCTATGGCTCCCTTTACACCTGCCATTAATGCATTATTGGTGATTGCATCACAGACGGATGGCGATTAATCACAGTAAATGCACATTGGAAATGCAAGTGCCCATATTGGATTTGTAATGTAAATGCTAATCTGTCCTGACTCTGGATGAGGTCAACAGATGCAGATATTAATACCAGTCATACAAATGCAGGACCAATGCCTCTTAAAGGTATCCATAGGTTTCATGTGACGTCACAGTGTTTTATCGCTGCCATTTTTGTGTCCGAGTCACAGCTGCGTGGCCTGTCAGTCTATGGTCACAGCAGCCACAACTACCAGAGGGAGATCAACAAAACACTCCCAGAAGGTTCACAAGGTTACAGTATGCCCGGGATATGTTGTGCTGTAACAACAGTCGTCAGAAAAACCCTGAACTACAATTTTATTCGATCCCAAAGAGGTTAGATTGGCGGAATAAATTGTTGGCTTCAATCAGAAGGCACCACTGGCAGCTAACGTACGGTCAGAAAAGGATAATGAGACAACTGTGATTCTTTATAGGAGAATAAAGGACCCTAAAATATTTGTATTGTACCATGTGTCATTTGTGTCTGCAGTTAAGTGTATATATCACAAGGTTCTCAAAAATAATCATTTTTGTTTTGCTAAACCTGTCATACAAAAAAAATAAAAAAAAACATCAAATTACCTTCGTGAATTGTGACTGGCTGCACAAGTGGTGTAATAATTTAGGACATAGCCTACATTAGCCTGGATTTGTGCTTCAATAATGAAATCCAGGTTTAAGAATACACTAGAAGTGAAAGACGTCTTCCCTCAGGTAGACTGCATGTTTTCTTGGCTTGCTGGATGTTGGGCTCATGATCAGCAATCATGTTGTTTGCATTCACCAAAACTGACTTGCTGAAATCAGAAGGCGGACGGAGAAGGGAATCGCCGTGAAGCAGGAGCGACCAGCCGCAGAGGATTCTTCAAGCTCTTAAAGCCTTCATCGAGCAGCTACGCTCGCAATTCAAACAGTAATTTGTCCAGAAAGAATGAGTAATTATAAATTGTGCTAATATTAGCTAAATTGCCATTAAATTCAGATTGTGTAGTAAGCTAATGATGTTATCTTATTATACTATCATTGACTCAAAAGTGCTTTGAGCTGGTGTCAGTTTTAAATTTACAAGTAATCAGGACATTACATGGCCTAACTGTTACACTTGCTATCCTAAAAATAATCAAGTCCAGGGATCAGTGTAGGAAATGGTAGTAAAAGGTAATTTATTATTTCAATATATTAATTTTATCTATTAAATCTCATAGAGATGTGCAGTGCTCGTTGTCGCATCGGACACAAATATGGCGGCAAGCATAGCGGAAGTGACGTCTTTGGAACCCATGGATAGATCACCTAAAAATTTTAATTCTATCACCATGTTTTTCCAGATCTGTATTTGTGTATCTGTGATCAGTACTGAGTATTTTTATTTATTTACTTTTTTCCTGTAGAACACAAATTTAAATATTTCGAAAAAGGTTTTGGCCATACAAAATTCATTCATTCATTCATTCATTCATTCATTCATTCATAAATACTTTTGTGTCAGCAGAAGACAAAAAAAAAAAAAAACAATGTTTGGAATGACATGAGGTTGAGTATATATTGGCAGAATTTAATTTTTTTTGGGTGACCTATCACTTTAAGACCATCTGTGGTCATGTGAAAGACATCTTTAATAAATAACATCTTTTTACCATTTTTTCCTCAAGTATGTTCCAGTAGAGAGCAAAAGAAAAACAGTGTGCAAACTAGCCTTCTCTCACACATACACAGATATCTGCAGTCACCAGAATGGATAATTATTATTAATACAGTCATACAACAGCAGTGGCAAAGCTGGCTGAAATCAAAATCCCATAGGCGTGCACATTCATTGTCTGATCCCCATGACACCATGTCACGGCTGTTCTGACCGTGTTCTAGAATAAAGAGAAAAGCTTGTTTCTTTCTATTCACCACTTAAAAAAGCAAACCAAGGTTTGAATTACAATGATTCATTTAATTGAGCCAATTTGAATAAAATGCTTTTAAGACTTAATCTTTTAAGACCAAACAACGACTCTGATTTACAGTTGCGTCTTTCCATAAACATTAGAAAAGACATTGATTTAACTGCAGCTGTGGATAAGAAAAACAGGAAATCCACAAACAATAGGATTAGCTACACTCTACATTTTTTTCAAAGTTGGAAATAAAACAAAGATTACTGGACTTTGTTTTAAAAGACAATAAAATTTCAGTTTTTGTACTTAAAACTTACGTTTAATTCAATGTGTTACTTGTATATATTTACATGTACGTACACACACACACATATACACAAAACACTATAAATCTATACATTTTATCTAAATATATAAAAAATTATGTTTTAAATGCTACAAGTGAATTTATCCTTAATTTAAGACTTTATGCATTACATTGAATTTATGAATTATAATGTGAATTCTGAAAAATATATATTTTGTGTCAATTTAAAGATTTTTAAGTGTTACAATATTATTAGTGTTTTTAAAGACAGTAAGGTAGTCAAATATACAGTGGTGTGAAAAATTGTTTGCCCCCTTCCTGATTTTAAATTTTTTTGCATGTTTGTCACACTTTAATGTTTCAGACCATCAAACAAATTTAAATATTAATGAAATATAACAAGTAAACACAACATGCAGTTTTTAAATGAAGGGTTTTTTTTTTTTTTTTTTTTTTTTTATGAAGGGAAAACAAAATCCAAACCCACATGGCCCTGTGTGAAAACGTGTTTGCCCCCCCCCCCCGTTAAAACATAACTGTGGTTTATCACACCTGAGTTCAGTTTCTCAGTTTCAGGCCTGATTACTGCCGCACCTGTTCACAATCAAGAAATCACTTAAATAGGACCTGCCTGACAAAGTGAAGTAGACCAAAAGATCTTCAAAACCTACACATCATGTTGAGATCCAAAGAAATTCAGGAACAAATGAGAAAGAAAGTAATTGAGATCTATCAGTCTGGAAAAGGTTATAAAGCCATTTCTAAAGCTTTGGGACTCCAGCGAACCACAGTGAGAGCCATTATCCACAAATGGCGAAAACATGGAACAGTGGTGAACCTTCCCAGGAGTGGCCGGCCGACCAAAATTACCCCAAGAGCGCAGCGACGACTCATCCAAGAGGTCACAAAAGACCCCAGAACAACATCCAAAGAACTGCAGGCCTCACTTGCCTCAGTTAAGGTCAGTGTTCATGACTCCACCATAAGAAAGAGACTGGGCAAAAATGGCCTGCATGGCAGAGTTCCAAGACGAAAACCGCTGCTGAGCAAAAAGAACATAAAGGCTCGTCTCAGTTTTGCCAGAAAACATCTTGATGATCCCCAAGACTTTTGGGAAAATACTCTGTGGACTGACGAGACAAAAGTTGAACTTTTTGGAAGGTGTGTGTCCCATTACATCTGGCGTAAAAATAACACAGCATTTCAGAAAAAGAACATCATACCAACAGTAAAATATGGTGGTGGCAGTGTGATGGTCTGGGGCTGTTTTGCTGCTTCAGGACCTGGAAGACTTGCTGTGATAAATGGAACCATGAATTCTGCTGTCTACCAAAAAATCCTGAAGGACAATGTCCGGCCATCTGTTCGTGACCTCAAGCTGAAGCGAACTTGGGTTCTGCAGCAGGACAATGATCCAAAACACACCAGCAAGTCCACCTCTGAATGGCTGAAGAAAAACAAAATGAAGACATTGGAGTGGCCTCAACAAAAAGGATAAAAAAAAACAAAAGGACTGCGCTGACTGACATTTGCAAAGCGCGTGCATAAGACCCGCTTTTCCACGAGCGCGCAATAAAGAACATTTTTGTGAAATATGTATTGGGGAGACTCACACAATCATAATCTGTTATGTCTTACATCAACGTTTAGTTAATGGTTGGGGGAAAATCTAATGTGTAACATTATATTTGATCCATGCATTACAGTAGGTCTTAAACTAGATCTGTCTCAATGTTAATCATACATTAAAAGAAAAGACGGAATCATTCGCTGCTCTTGATTAAATACTGTTTATTTGCATCTTTGTTCTTATTTTTAATAACAAAGATAAAATAAAAATAGCTATATTGTGATTAATAATATAGTAATTATTATTAAGAAAAGAATTGGAGGAAAATATGCAAAGTTGCTTGGTGATTCTGCTTTGGAATCTTTAACTCAATTTTTCTCGAAATCAGATCTGCTGCCTCTATTGCCTTCAAACGGCTGTAGCGCAGTCATTTTTTGTCCGATTCCAACAAGTCATATATAATTTTGAAGGTATTTTAATGGAGAATGTGAAAATAAAAAGAACTTATTTTTGAACATTTGCGCATTCCGACTCATTTTGCCAGCACGGGTCACATATATATATGTGACCCGTGGGGGGGTCCTAGTGGGGTCCTAGTCTCGCGGAGCCAGACCGAAGGTCTGGAATCCATGGCAGCTTTCATTGGCCATGGCCCGCCCATGAGGCCGTTTGACCAACATGTCAAACAACCAATCACAGTTCGTTTCATTCAATGTCATGTTTCGGGGTGTGGAAATGTCGCCACAATAACAGTCCGGTGTGTAAAATTCTCGGACGTATTTTGAAGATTCTATACTGTAAACTTTAAATATTTCACATACTTTTGAAAATCCAGCGTTTAGCTGATCCTGATAAGCGCTCGTCGTCACAGTTGTAAACACGATGGCTTTCTTCTTTCGTGAGGGGGTTTGGTGCCACGGCATCTTTGTTTCCAAGCGGAACGTTAAAGAACGAGACACACACGTCTCCCGGAAATCCTGTATAATTCAACCAATCTGATGACGACTTCGAAACTCCTGAAGTGTTTCCACTTTTGTGTTCCATATGCATCAGACGTTCAGCCAGCGGTCCGTGGGCGTGACGTCTGAGGCTGAGACTAGTGGGGTCCAAAAGTCTGAGAGTTAAAAATTAGCTATTATTATATTAGAACAACAATTAGTAATATTAAATATTTTTTATTCATTGTATCAGTGTTTCTTTTAAAGCATTTCAAGTTTTAAATCGCACACTTTCAAAGTGGTCTCAAGCTTTTGGACCCCATTTTACGGTTTGGTTTTTTTTTGTTGCTAAATTCTAAATTAGAAGAAAAAATAGAGCGAACATTGTTACCAATTTCTTCCCACTTGAGGATCTACATGCACCAGTTCCAAAACTAGCTTCTTGGGTCTCAGGACTGATCTCAGATGTGTACTTCCTGTGCAGCCTCCCCTGCTAAATCTATCTTTACAAGCTGCCGTCACTGAGAGTGAGAGTTGTGCTGCGTCTCCCCTCCAGGGCCCACACTGCAGACGGTGTGAAGAGGATCTGTCTGAGCGGAGAGAAGCTTTTACACCAGCCGTACCATTCTGTCTCTCAGTCTACCCCCCGCTTTCTCATTCAACTCGCTCTCTATCACTTTGTCTCTCACCGTCTCAGTCCACCTCCCTCTTCTCATTCGTCTCTCTCTCCTTTTCTCACTCTCTCCCACTTTGTCTCTCGCTGTCTAAAATCATTTCCCTCTCCTCATTCAAGCCTTTCTCACTCTATCTTTTGCAATCTGCCTCACACTGTCAAAATCAGCCTCGCTCTCCCACTCCTTCACCCCCTCTGTCTCTCACTGTCTAAATCACAGTCCCTAAAGGAACACTGAAGCTTCTCTCATTGCACTAATCTTCACTCCGTGACTTTTTCTGGTTTTCCTATTTCCACCTTCTTCCTCTCTGCCGTAACATTTTCAAAATAGACAACACACTTCATAAAATATTTAGCTATAGGTGATCCTTCAATGACAGGCACTTTTATGTCACCTTATTTTTTATCGAAACTGAAAGATTTGAACTTTTTCTCTGCTTTTTGTTTTATGAAGGTCACATTAAAATCATTCTTTGAAAAGTAGCTTAAAATAAACAGCTTTTTTTTGTCAAAACAAAACAAAATGTTTTATTAAAAAAATTAGTTTTATATTTAATTAATATATAATTAATATTATATTAATATAAAGCATTAACATGATCTTTTAATCCTAAAACATGAAAATCCATAACAATATTCATTACTATTTTCTTTAAACAATAACATTAAAATAAATTAAAACTTTATTAATAATTAACAAATTTAAATAAACTATATATCTAAATTATTTAATAAAATGAGTAATAATAATGACTGAACTTTAATAAAACTTTAATAATAAATATTTAAATAAATATTGTGATTGTGAATCTGTAAAAATATAATTTTTACACAAAAATTACTGCTGTCAACTGTCCTTGATTACCAAGAATAACAGTGTTAGTTAAGCATATTTGATATGAAATATGACATGATAAATTAAAATATAGAATATTTTATTGCTTGTCATATCCAGTCATGCTGTGATTTTGTAAAATTGTGCAAACAAAATGTAAAAAATATCATAGAATGTAGGATACATAAAATGCTAGCTATTAAAATTATCGTTAGAATGGCAAAATTGATTGGCAATTTTATTAAAATACAAAAATATGATTTCCACCACAGAAGGTACATAAAACACATAACTTGAAATTTGTAGGTTCAGAAAAATGACAAAAATTACAATTTTCCTATGATACATGTACATCCACTGCAGAACATTGCTATAGGACAAACTGTGTGTGTGTGTGTTTTAATAGTATATTTTAAGAAACACCCATATGTGTGTATAGGTATGTTAAAGAAACTTCTTCGACATCTGGTAAAGCTGAAAGACAAATGATCACTCATCACAGGCAGGTGCCAGACACACACATGTACGATCAATCATCAAAATAAATATTTCTGAAATGGCAATTATAGCTTCTACTGAAAAGGTCAAGTTGAAAGAAATATCATGCTGCAAAGAAACTCTTATAGAAGAACTGCAGCGAAAATATCCACTTGAAACATGTATATCAGGGTAGATGTGGTAATGGATTAGACAGGCTACATGCTTTCAGTTGAGCATCGAATCAATGTATTCATTCATTCATGAACAATTAACAACAAGTGTAGCGCAACCCCGTTCATTAGAGGAGCTCAGGGGGTTGATTCCACGTATAGAACAGGGGCTACGTGTGTGTGTGTTTGTTTGTGTGTGTGTGTGTGTGTGTGTGTGCATGCATGAGTCTGTGTGTCCAAACTCATCCATTGCGCTAGTAAAGTGGCGGAAAATCCCAGCATCTGAAGCATGATTCGTTTGTGACAGAACTCTAGACCGTATAATTTTCTTTCCACGATGCAGACCTTCTGAATGCTCATTGGGAAATACACGATGGACATGACCAACCAACGCTAACCGCAATTACAGCTAATAAAACGCGACAGATTGCAGCTGAACGCCTGGCTGAGGACTCAGTTATGTGAAGATGTACAGTACAAGTACAGAGCCTCTGAGTCGAGTATGAGATGATATTGTGGAAAAAAGGCTAATTTGTTGTCTCTGCAGTTTTGAATCTGCATGCTGTTTTCACACTCTCTGCACTGATTTTGAAGATAAGACACGTCAAATATCACAATGTAACACAGGTAGTGATATATCTTTTCTCCTATATTGCGATGTATGTCTGAATAAAATGAATTATAGAAAAGAAAAAAATGCAGAAAGGTAAAAATTCTAAGGTAAAAATAAATAAATAAAAAATTAAGCATATACAGTGCACAGCATAGATGAGTACACCCCCTCTAAAACTTAAATTCAGCAATTACTCTTTACTTAGATGACATGTTAGGGTTCTTTGGAGATAAAATGTTCCAACAAGCCTGCTTGATCAATTACCAAAGAAGAATGACAAAATTATTCAGCAAAATAAGATTTTCTTATCAAAGTGATAAAATGTTGTGTTGCAAAAATGAGTACACCCTCCTGAAAGTTACTAAATAAAACTAAAAAAAAAATGTGTATAGGTTTAAGGCTATTTTTGATCAACAGGTAAGTATATTGAACTAAAACTTTTAAAGACAAGTAATTTCCTGACAATTAAAAGTGTTATATAGCCCACTGAATCATACGCAGACTTAATGCTGGCAGCAGTGGAACCACTTGGGAGAGAACTGCCAGGTGACTTATTTCTTAGCATAAAAGAGGACAATGGAACAAGAGGAATACCAAATTATTGTTTTAAGTGTGAAAATATAGCAGAAGTAGCACCGACATTCAAAAACAATGGACTTGTGACAAGGCTCCTGAGATAATCAGGTCAGTTTTCATTTAGTGATGAGTGAATTTTTGCTAGAAAAAGAGCAGGAGAAATAACATGCAAGTGTCTCAGAGTCTGCAAAAGCTATGAAAAGAGTGGCACTTTATCTCACAGAGTATGACGCAGCCTGCAGAAGTGACATGCATGGTTGTTGTCACCACTAGAATTACCTACTGTAGCCAAAGCAAAATAAACACATTTAACCTCTTCCAAGGCCCATATTTACAAAATAGAGACTTCTGGGAATCCATACTCCGGATCTCAAGAGACCAAGTCAATCATTTCAGATCCAAAAGCATCCAAAATGTTCTGGTGTTGCTAGAGGAGGAGTACAGTGAGAAGTGCTTGGTACCCACAGTGACGTTCAGTGGTAGTAAAGCTTTTATATAGGGATGAATGAGTGCTGAAGGTGTGAGGGAGTTGTGCTTTATCAGTGCTGTCATGAATTCACACACTACTGTGTGATGCAATACAAAAACTTGAAACAGAAGATGCTACCCTCCCCTCATTCCCTGCATTATTGGGCATTTTTTTCAGCATGACAATGAAGATATTCATTCTCCCAAGGTGAAAATCCTTCAGTGGACATGTATTTCACTCAATCTTAACGCTCTTGAGCAGCTGTGGGGGATTCTGTAGAGACGAGCTGAGCAAAACTCCCCATTAAAGACCAGAGCATTTAAGGAGGTCGTCCTCCAGGAGTTAAACAGGGCAGATGTGAAAATTTGTCATGAACTTGTACACTCAGTGCCAAGAAGGGTCAGCGTAGTATACTTAAAGTTCTGGAGGACATAAGTACTAGAATATTATACATTTGCTGAATTAAATCTAGGGTTTACTCATTTCTGCAATCCTTCATTTAAACAAAATTGGCTAATTTACTTATCTTACAGAAAATATTGGCATATATTTTGTTGTTTTTATTAAGTATATGTTTAATACATTTCAATTTTGCCATCTTTCCATGAATTATATTAGTGATCATTAAGAAAATACATCTTTTATATTTATTCAGAGGGGGTGTACTCATTTATGCTGTGCACTGTACATGGAAGAATCATTGAATCATTCATCAATATGCATTTAGAAAATAGATATGGCTCATTTCCATTTCCTTCCATTACATTACACATTTTATGTAATATAATCAGACTACTTTTTGATTACTTTTAGATTACTTTTAACCTAACTCAATTATTAATATCAAGATTACCCAAATTAATATCAAGTTTTCTCAAACTGGGGTTTGTGAAGGAAAGGAACTAAAATAACTTGTAACTTGTAACATTGTAACTGTAACTTGACATTTCTGAGAAAAAAATGTAGGCAGAACTTGATTTTATCCATTAAAAACGGACTGAATCTTGAAAAGTGGGCATTACAGAACAGAATGGATCCAGGTGTAGAAATATTACAAAGGCAAGCATTTTTTCTCTTTGGAATAACATGCACACACATTAAGAAACAGGATCAATTTTAAAATCATGTTGACAAAAATTGTAACATGCTTAAAAAGAAGCTTCAAATTCTAATTGTACATAATTACCTAATTTACCAAAATAATTTTATTTTTAAATAAATGTTTAAAGAACATCATAATTCTATGAATGATAGGAGTGTAAATTCTATGGAAATCTTCAAAATTCTCTTCGGAATTCAACAGGTGCAGATTCTGTGTGAGACTATATTACAGCATGACCAAGAGTCTATTAACTAAACTTATTCCCTCCTTTTCATCATTCTCTCTTTATTTCTCTGTCTACCTATCTGTCTATCTCTACCTCTCCACATTGCATCCAAAGTTCTCTTACACGTACTAATACACTCATTACACACTCACACACACCGCTTTCTGCAGCTCCTGAATATTGTATGCTCTCTCACTGACTTTCATGTTTCAGCATTGTGTGCATCATTTATACCAGACCAACTAACATCACCCTTAAACCTTGTGCCGCTTCAGCAAAGGCTGAATCTCATTTGATATTCTCTTTCATTTCTGCTGTCTGTACGGAGGATAATGCCCAACTATCAATGGCCACACAATACATCCTCTCTTCCCAAAGTGTACTTCATAAACAACTTTGAAAGAGCTGCTGTAATCCTGGCTTAAATATTCTAAAAAAGTAGTATTTTCTACTCCTGTTCAGAGTAACTTCTTAATCCTTGGGTTTGAGTCAATACTTTAAACCAGATCATCTTGAATCTCCTTAATAGCAACTTTTATTTTAAAGAAAAACAAAACAAACAAACAAAAAAAACACTTCAAACTTTCATGCTGTAAAAAGACTGACACTATGTTTGATGACACTAATTTTAAGGAAGAAAAAAGTTAAAATATCAGATCCAGCCAAACAACTGCCATTATTGCTAACATAAGTCTCTAAATAAGATTTTGCTTCTGAGAACCATTTAAAAGGTAATAAGTTTTTGTATTATACTGTAATGACCAGAAAATCTCCTTCGAGCCTATAACTATTTGTTCAGTTCGCAGCCGATTTTCACTTGTATGACTCTGAAGACATAATTTTATGTCTGATCCTGATTTCCACTCCTGTGCAGATTTTAAGTTCAGTGATATTTTGAATACTTGCTTTTGTCATTAAAACCTAAGCTTTTGGCATTTGACCACTTTTGTTATTTTGACAAGTGCATTAAAGCTGATCCATACTGTATATATAATTTGAAAAACATTCTTTTTTTGTGAAAAAAAAGGTATGTGATAGAAAGATTTTATTGCTATTTTTGAACTCAGCATTATCAATTAAATTATATTAGGTCTTTTTTGCAAATTAGCATATTTTATTTTTCAAGATGCGGGGCTGTGTTATAGACCTTTTATGGTTTCCATATATCAAAAAAAAAGACAAAAAAAACAAAAAAAAAAACACGTTTGCCTACCTGGTCCCAGTCTATGCTTCTGAAGAACGTATGAGACTTGATGTCTGTGAATCCGGTCTGAACTTGGCATCCCAGCCTCTCTTTTGGGTCCTAAACAGAACACACACTCTATTAATAACACACTTAACAAAAGCCAGATCTGGTGTAGAGAATTTCGAAAACATGGAACTTATTCAATTCATGTACTCTTTATTTCAGGAGAATGGAGTTTAATACATTCACTCTAGCATATGTTGCTGACCTTATCTTGTGCCCTGAAACATTAGATGAGGATTCAGGGGTCTGGAAGTGACTGGCTGAGCTGATCTACACTCATTTACTCCCAATGAATCAGGCAGCGGCTAAGAGGGCTGATAACACTGATTATAGGCTGCTGTTGAGTTTGAGGAACCCCAGAGCTTCAATAAATGCAATTTGTCTCGACGATTAAAGGAAAACGCTTCATTATTCACAGATTTAATCAAGCCGACACGCACAGGGGCACACGAAAAGAAGCATGCACACACTCAAGAGATCGGTTTCATCTGGAGGATGATGACTCTCCTTATTATAGCACATATATTTGTTCAATCAGAGGCGAACTGTGTGCACATTTATGGAGAGTTAAGACCCTCATTTATAAACCTCAGTGTGCAATGTTCATAAATTATGAAGTTTTTTCCTCCCTCAGAGCATATTTGTTTCTCATCCATTTTGTTTGTGTAATGGAGCGCAACGGTGATCAAGGTTTCAGAGGACAAAGAATAAACTACGCATTACGTTAAGAATTATGCATGTTGTAATTGAAACAGTCTGGGTTTGCTTATAACAAAATACAACTACTGTTATAAAACTTGTTATACAACAAAATACAACTCTTTTACCGTTGTTATTATAAAGGACTGTTATTGGATAATAATATATTAAAATATATTTTAATGTATATTTTAATATATAATTATGCAATAAAAATAGTATATATATATATATATATATATATATATATATATATATATATATATATATATACACACACACATATATATCATGTATAAAATTAAAATAGAATTTTAAAATATAAAATATAGGGGGTGTAACGGTACGGTTCAGTGCACATGTGTGCCGAACAAATACAGCATTGTTTTAACCAATGCACGAGTGGAATTTCATTGGAAACTTCCAGTTTTATGTTACTTTTGATAAGAAACAAAGTATCATCTTTCAAATTATATAATTTTTTTCCAGTAAATTCAAACAATAAATGCTGTTTTAGCATGACAGATCGCTGTATAAACCCCTCAGTTCAAACTGCGGCACGGAGCACGAGCATTCCTTCCTCTTTACTACTAGTTTTTAACGTGAAGTAAACATGAATGAACATCTCATGCCTCATGTAATCACTCAATCAGTGTTTCAACCGCAGAAAGACATCAAAACAAATCACGTAGCATTTCATTTACCTCAGTGAAGACATCAGTGTTTGCAGCTCGTTAGTTCACTAGAGAAATGAAGTCTAGAGAAGATCATTTTGCGAAATATTAGACTATATACTTATTATATTTTGCTTAACCTGTTAGTGATGTCTTAATGTATGCTCCAATAAATCTGTTAAGAAACAAGTTACGACAGCCACTGTGTAAATGAATATATTTCAACAACAAATAGAATTTGTATAATTTAGAAGTTTAAAAACTGCATTATGTGCAACTTCCATGTTTGCATACTTTTTTTTTTTTTTAAGTTGAGGGTTGATTATTATATTTAAAAAATAAATAGTAATTTAATTTAAGTTTGGGCTCTGTTGTTAATTGTAAGCTTATAGTAATGTAAAAGGCTTCCCTTTAGAGCATAAGCTGAGGTAGATTTTTATTATAATTGAATTGAATTTATTTAAAGAAAGAGGAATTTGTTCAGTAAACCAATATTTAATTAAAAAAAAAGCAATTTTATATTTAGTTTTTCCCCCTGCTGTACCGAAACCATACCGAACCGTGACATCAAAACTGAGGTACGTACCGAACCGTTATCTTTGTGTACCATTACACTCCTAACATATACTGTAAATATTTAGCTAAAAATATAAATCAGAATAGGCATAAAATAGAGCAACACTGAAACAACAAATGACTAGTCCTATCGCCATAGCTGACATTATCTAATTTTACCTGCCTCTAGCCTGCAAAAACTAACTGCTGTGTAGATTACTGTGAATCATGTTTCCATGGTAACGGAGACTTCTTTGATCGGTGCATTTCATTTCAGGGTTGTGGGTAGTAGAAATTCATTGAGTTCAGCACAGAAACTTTTTTTTTTTTTTTTTTTTCAAACAAAGTTGAAATTCACAGTCTTACAGTATGGTTTTAATAGAAGCATGACCTTGAGGAGGGTAGGTCTGTTCTGAAATGTTTTTCCAGAACCCTTTTATTAAAGCACCTTACAGTACATTCAAGGTATTAGGAAACCCTTAACCTTGGTGTGCTACATGAACTACTACTTGATATACAGCAACACTAGTCTATACAACAGCTTTTTACTTCTTGACTCTTTAAAGTCTCGTTTTTGTCCACTTTTTCTTGTCTTTCTTGCGTTTTGTAAAAACACAACAGTTGTATCGTACTCTGCAGAGTTCATTCACATACCAAGTACACCCTGTTCTCACCTTGTTCAGAAAGCCTTTCAGCACACTCGCAGCCTTAACAGACAATGACCTGGGAATCCGTATCGGCTTCTCCAAAATGACTGTAAGAGAAAGGGGAAAAAAGGAAGATAGAGGATAAAAGCGTATGAGTCATTCTTGCAGAGTATGGCCGTCGTGTTGTGCGGCGGTGATTGAGAGAGACAGGCTTTAACCCACACGCACAAAATCTCTCGCTCGTACACCCACGCACTACAGAGGCCTGAATAAACCCTTCAATATTCAATCAAAGACTCAAAAGATTCCTCCCCGCTCCGTGTTTATTTCTGTAAATTCATAAAATTCTGTTGCGGTGTTAAGTGGATTTAAAACACCCCACAAAAAGTGAAAAACGTGTCTTTTTAATATGTCTCATCCCTGCATTTTCGGATTTCTTTTACAGTTGTGCATCTCGGGCGACCGTCCAGAAGCAAAGCCTGTTAAATTTCATCTCTCTCAAAGACGGAGTGCAGACAAGCGTTTATCTTTCCCCTCTCCGAATGCCTCATCCCCTGTTTGTTTTCTTTTCCGAATGAAAAGCTAAAGGGATTTAGGACTTGCTGGGGCTCTGCCCTGCTGCTGTGACGTGGTTTGGATGGCGGCCCGAAAGCGGCTAAAGTGTTGGCTCGGCGGTGGCAGCATCTGCCCTGCTCCTGGGTGGGCGGCGGAGCGCCGGCAGGGGGAGGCCGTGTAGAGCCGGGGGGAGGTTGGACTGGGACGGCGCTGCAACATATGGACGAACTGAGGTTTGGATGAGGGGAACGGAGTTCCGGTTGTGGAGAGAGATCCAGGTTCATGTCGTGTGTGTCTGTATGAATTTGAGTGATCCAGGAGCACGCTGCCCTCTCGGCTGGAGCACCAGAGAACAGACAGGGAAGCAGATGACCACACAGTCTCTGCTCTGGAGATGGACGGGAGGTGAGGAAAGGGGGGATGAAAGAATGTCTCATAAAGGAATGATTAAAAAATGCCAGGAAGGGCTGACAAATATTAAAAATGCCCTTCTTGGCATTTATATATATATATATATATATATATATATATATATATATTTACACAAGAGAATACTGCAAATCTACACTAACATTCAAAAGTTTTTTTTTTTTTTTTTTTTTAGCAAAGATGCATTAAATTGATCAAAAGTGACAGGAAGACAATTTATGTAACAAAAAAGTTGGAATATAATTACAATTACTTTCTTTTTTTTATTTAGCAAACGATCCTTAAAAAATATAATTTTCACAAAAATATTAAACAGCACAAGTTTTATTTTAACACTAACAACAAGAAGAAATGATACTTGAGCATCAAATCAGCATATTAGAATGATTTCTGAAGGATCATGTGACTGAAGACATTAGTAGTGGCCGCTAAAAAAATTCAGCTTTGTCATCACAGGAATAAATTGCATTTTAAAATATATCAATATACTATTATTTATTATATTATTTTAAAAATATATTTAAAAAAATATCTTATTTTAAATTGTAATGATATTTCACAATAGTACTATTTACTGTACTTTTGATCAAATAAATGCTACATGCAAATAAAAAAAAAATAATTAATGTATTGGTATGAGAAATGTGTGTGCAAAGTTACTGAACCATAACCAGTGTAGATCATAAAATTAAATTTCATACAACATGTCAAGAGTGTTAACTCTGCAATAAACCATATAAACATTTATATTAGAGCATATACTGTAAATGTGCTGTAATAAGAGCACATATCCAAGTCATAATATCACTGCTTTAATAACTTGAATAGTCAAATAATGCCATGAATAATTTTCACATAAAGGAAACGTTAATTCATTTTAAGTAATTATAATGCAGGCATGTTCTAATTATTTAAAATGAACTGTATTCTTTAATTAATTAATTAAAGATAAATATTAACCTTCAACTAGATGTCCTAATGAAATCATGTTCAAAACACATGAAGTCTTTCAGTTCAGTCATAAACGTTTTAATTAATGAAATCAAACTTGTGTGACCGCACAGAAAGACTGTTAACAAATTTCATTTATGTTTTTAACTTTTAACCAACAAATTAGAGATAAAACTAAAAAGTGAATCTTTTTATTTTCTTTTGTGAAGATTAATTAAAAGGGGAGTGAAAAATATTAATGTAAAACTAATTATGTTTGTTTTTTAATCGCAAGAATTCTTGACAGGTTTTTTGTCAACAATGAAGACGAGATGAAAAAAGATTTTTAATTAAACAATTTAAATTAAATTACACTGTTAACAAAATTTTTACAATTATCATAATTTTGTCAAAATAACAATTTTGATAAATGATAGGCCATCACAAGGTAAAATTGACCAGAGTAACCATTTACCACAACTGAACATGCTGTAATCTAAAATTTGAAATTAAGACAGTGGAAAAAGATGCAGAAATTAATATATATATATATATATATATATATATATATACACACACACACACACACACACACACACACACACACACATACACACACAGGTGCTTCTCAATAAATTAGATTGTCGTGGAAAAGTTCATTTATTTCAGTAATTCAACTCAAATTGTGAAACTCGTGTATTAAATAAATTCAATGCACACAGACTGAAGTAGTTTAAGTCTTTGGTTCTTTTAATTGTGATGATTTTGGCTCACAAACAAAAACCCACCAATTCACTATCTCAACAAATTAGAATATGGTGACATGCCAATCAGCTAATCAACTCAAAACACCTGCAAAGGTTTCCTGAGCCTTCAAAATGGTCTCTCAGTTTGGTTCACTAGGCTACACAATAGGGGTGGGCGATATGGAAAAAATATATCACGATTTTTTTTTAGAAATATCACGATTCACGATTTTATCACGATTCTTTGTCATGTTGGTTTTACTATTTTGCAAGTTGTCTGAGCATTACAGCCAAACTAATTTCCCTATTATAAAGACAAAGCCTTTCAAGGTAACAAAAAATAAAAGAAAAAAAAAATAGAAAAAGAATGGCAGATATTTACGGCAAAGTGGGGGAGAAGATAAAAATCTTTGTCATTATTTTATCTTTCTTATTAAAAAATAAGAACAAAGATACACATTACAAATACACATAAAATACAAATAAAACAAACAGTACTTTATTTTCAGGTACAATAGGTGTATTTAGCGTGAATGAACAAATATAAAAATAAAACACTATATAGACTGATTCCTAAAGCAACTGTATTAAAGTTTTTCAGTCAAGAGTAGTGAGTGATTTTTCTCTTTGTGTTTTGTTGTTTTATTAACGTTAAAGGAATAGTTCACCCAAATATAAAAATTCTGTCATCTGTCTGTCAATTCTGTCATAATGTTTTATTTTTATACCATCTTTTACTCAAAAGTTGTTTTAAACCTGAGTGAGTTTCTTTCTTCTGCTAAACATAAATGCTATTTTGAAGAAAGTGGAAAACCAAACAGTAGGTCCACAGTGACTTACATAGGATTTTTTTCCTACTATCAAATTCAATGTGGACAAGCAACTGTTTGGTTACCCACATTCTTCAAAATATCTTCTTTTGTGTTCAGCACAAGAAAGAAATTAATACAGGTTTGGGACAACATGTGAGTGAGTAAATAATGACAGATATTAAATTTTAGGGTGAACTATTCCTTTAACGACAGTCGGCAGCATGTTATTACTGTCCCTTTAAGACCTGCATGCATCTAATATACAGGCATGCATCCATTTATCTCTCATCTGTTTACTTTCATTTTAGACATAACCAACTGAGTCTATATGTAACCCCTGTGCGTTTTGACAATATTAGCGCAAAAGATAACTTAGTTCAGTAAACAGGCGCTGTTAGACAGGCTTTTTAGCACGCGCGCTTCTGGTGTATGCGCTCAGAAAAAGCGCACGTCAGACCAGCGCGTGAATTAAACATTTAACCGGCAAGGCTTGTATGCAAATTATGTACTTTTGCGATCGCGAATAAGTGCAGTGTCCTGTCAGAGTAACTCTACCGCTGTATGTCGTGTTGTACAGTATATTGATACGGCGGCGCCAGAACTGCAACTGAAAGAATGTGCACTGTAGCACGATACTACGATATTTCTTCAAAAGCAGATCGTGGAGACATTTTTATCGTCCAGGATCAAAAATCGTCATATCGAACACCCCTACTACACAATCATGGGGAAGACTGCTGATCTGACAGTTGTCCAGAAGACAATCATTGAATCACCCTTCACAAAGAGGGTAAGCCACAAACATTCATTGCCAAAGAAGCTGGCTGTTCACAGAGTGCTGTATCCAAGCATGTTAACAGAAAGTTGAGTGGAAGGAAAAAGTGTGGAAGAAAAAGATGCACAACCAACCGAGAGAACCGCAGCCTTATGAGGATTGTCAAGCAAAATCGATTCAAGAATTTGGGAATGGGACTGAGGCTGGGGTCAAGGCATCAAGAGCCACCACACACAGACGTGTCAAGGAATTTGGCTACAGTTGTCGTATTCCTCTTGTTCAGCCACTCCTGAACCACAGACAACGTCAGAGGCGTCTTACCTGGGCTAAGGAGAAGAACAACTGGACTGTTGCCCAGTGGTCCAAAGTCCTCTTTTCAGATGAGAGCAAGTTTTGTATTTCATTTGGAAACCAAGGTCCTAGAGTCTGGAGGAAGGGTGGAGAAGCTCATAGCCCAAGTTTCTTGAAGTCCAGTGTTAAGTTTCCACAGTCTGTGATGATTTGGGGTGCAATGTCATCTGCTGGTGTTGGTCCATTGTGTTTTTTGAAAACCAAAGTCACTGCACCCGTTTACCAAGAAATTTTGGAGCACTTCATACTTCCTTCTGCTGACCAGCTTTGTAAAGATGCTGATTTCATTTTCCAGTAGGATTTGGCACCTGCCCACACTGCCAAAAGCACCAAAAGTTGGTTAAATGACCATGGTGTTGGTGTGCTTGACTGGCCAGCAAACTCACCAGACCTGAACCCCATAGAGAATCTATGGGGTATTGTCAAGAGGAAAAAGAGAAAAAAGAGACCAAAAAATGCAGATGAGCTGAAGGCCACTGTCAAAGAAACCTGGGCTTTCATACCACCTCAGCAGTGCCACAAACTGATCACCTCCATGCCACACCGAATTGAGGCAGTAATTAAAGCAAAAGGAGCCCCTACCAAGTATTGAGTACATATACAGTAAATGAACATACTTTTCAGAAGGCCAACAATTCACTAAAAATGTTTTTTTATTGGTCTTATGAAGTATTCTAATTTGTTAAGATAGTGAATTGGTGGGTTTTTGTTAAATGTGAGCCAAAATCATCACAATTAAAAGAACCAAAGACTTAAACTACTTCAGTCTGTGTGCATTGAATTTATTTAATACACGAGTTTCACAATTTGAGCTGAATTACTGAAATAAATGAACTTTTCCTCAACATTCTAATTTATTGAGATGCACCTGTGTGTGTGTGTGTGTGTATATATATATATATATATATCAGTCAGAAGGACTGCATCACTGTAAAAAAATTAAGTATGTTCAAAATTAACACCCGACAAGAGCCAAATGCAAGTAAAAATGGCTTTGGCAACTGAGTAAAACTCACAGTGGACAGTAACTTCATTAGGAACTTAAATACATAATACATAGTTTCAGTCGAATTCACAAGAACTCACCCTGGAAGAGATATTCCTCTGTGTTCATATCAGGATTGTCAGTGATGATGTCAAAGGGAGATCGGCCTGCCATCATTTCAAACATGAGCACGCCCAGAGCCCACCAGTCTACACTGAACCCTGAGAGACACAGAGATAGCAAAAATGCCAAAAAAGTGTGAGTGTGTGTGTTCAATCTTTATCAGTGTGATTGACTTAACAGTTCTTAACAAATACAAAAAAAAATATCTCTGTTTTATTATTCTTTCAGTAACTTTAATGGCTTAGTCTTATTGGTTTTTATTTGAATTCCTAAAATATAATTATATTACACTGGGCTCTGCTTAACTCAGGATTATACAGTACTGAGAGCGAGTATTCATGCAGTCACACCAACCGTAATCCTCTCCCCTCAGGATCTCTGGGGCGATGTAGTTGGGCGTCCCACAGAATGTGCTGGTGGTGTCACCTGGTCTGATTCCCTCCTGTAACAATTAAAATAATCTGTTATGAGTTCTTCCCTGTGTTATGTTTTTTACTTAATTAGAGATACTTCTAATACTATTTCTATTAGCAATAGGTTTTACCTTGCACATGCCATAGTCTGTAATTTTGATATGGCCATCCTGGTCCAATAGTACATTGTCCAGTTTTAAATCCCGGTAAATAATGCCCTTCTCATGCAAAAAATTAAGAGCGATGCAAATTTCAGCAGCATAAAATCTGCAGGAAACAGGAAAAAATAAGTCACTGGTAAAATTCATTATCAAACATACAAACACAAATATGCTACCATTCAAACATTTAGTGTCAGTAAGATTTTATAAGTTTTACGAAATAAGTCTCACCGAAGCTCTATTTATTTGATAAAAAATACAGCAAAACGTAATATTGTGAAAAATTATTATCATTTAGAACAGCTGTTCTTTGTTAATATATTTCAATTTATTTCTGTGATGGCAAATGAATTTTCAGCAGCCATTACGCCAGTCTTCAGGGTCACATGATCCTTCAGAAATCAACCGATTTGGTGCTCAAAAAAATATTTCGTATTATTTTCAATGTTAAAACAGTTGTGCTGGATAATGTTTAAAATGTACAACCATTTATTAGAAATAGAAATGTTTTATAAAATTATAAATGCCTTTACTGTCATTTATGATTAATTTAACGTGTCCATGCAGAGAAAGAAAAAAAAATTCTTTAAAAAAAAAAAGTGTATCTATATTTTCACACCATGTGCCCTATTTTAACGATTTAAGCGCATGCAGGTGCACTTAGGGCGTGTCTGAAACCACTTTTGCTAGTTTAACAACGGAAAAACGGTCTGCATGCCCGGCGCATGGTCTAAAAGGGTTGTCCCTATTCTCTTAATGAGTAATGGGTGTGTTTTTGGGCATAACGTGCAAAACGAGTTGCGCTCGCGCCATGGCGGATTCGCTATTTAAACGGCGGAATTGTAAGGCGCAAAGACTGAACGCGTCTCCAAAGAGGAAACGAATCTGCTCATGAGCGAGCAATTAGGTAGGCTAATTCTGATACATGCAATGACTATCCATTATGACATGTAGGCATTTTTATATTTATGTAGCCTACAATATTCTTTTACATTGTAATCCTTTATTTTTTAATATTTGGCATGTTTGTGTGCTCCTGTGTGTGTAATAAGCAGAGTGTACGCACGGTTTGAACCCGCCTAAAGGCGCATAATACTAACACGCTCTTTAAATAACAAAAAAAATATTGCGCCATTGACTTTAGACCAGTGCTGCGTCCCAATGTGCCTACTTATACTACGCCCTTAAAGTATGTACACTTTTGGTGAAGAAAAAGTACACACTTTTAAGTGTGTAGTAGAAGAGTAGGAAAGCTTTGGGACATACTATCACGTCACACAACTGCGTGTTTAATCGGTTACACGCACTCTGTCACTGTAAACTGGCCTGTCAATCATCTTGTCACAGTTAACATCCTCCACATTTCATTCATTTAACTTCCTACCGTATTGGAGAGAAAAGAAGTAGCTTGTTGATCTGCCAGTTGCGGGTCTTTCATGTGGAGAACTCTGCTCATATTTTCTGCATAATGATGCATTTAAAAGTTAACGACCAAATGGATGTTTATAAAAGTTCACATTGCTGTTGCAGATGAACTATAACACGAATAACAATAAATAAATACTTTTTTTACCAGGTTAAATGTTGATTATTAGTAACTCAAACCCCTTTTTGTAAACCTCTCTACCTAACTGTCGATCGTGCGCATCCGCCACGTTTGTAGTTTTTCTAATGCGTTTTATTCGTGTTTGTAGTTCTGGACCGAATCCTTCACCAAAGCGCAATGGATTGTGGGCAATTTTAGCCATTAGAGTGTGCACAGATCCACACTTCAAAAATTGACCTGAAATAGTAGACCATCCGGGGAGTTTTGGCATACTCTTTTCAACATACTATGCTTTGGGACACACTTATTGTAATCTCACATACTATTTAGGATGGATAGTATGAACATTGGGAAGCAGGGCAGGTTTCAGTCTATTTCAGCTGCCTCAAAATAGCAACGTGCCAACAATGCCCCTGAACACACCTCGTTTTCAGACCAGCAAATACATTTGCTATTTAAATAACATGGCGCAGGATGTGAAAATGGTAACTGCGTCATGCTGGAACTAGCAAAATACACTTGCATCGCCCCAGGTGTATGATAGGACCCTAAGTGTCAACCAATCAATATCAAGCATTTAACTATTGAGGTACTGTATAATAATCTGTCCTAATCATTAGCGATGTGACGAGTGTCCAGTTACAAGCAATTAGATGAAATTAGCATTGTACACTAACAAAAACAGTGAAATGGCGTGATATAAACAGACCCAATTAGAACTTTTTAAGTTTAGTGTTCAGTTAAGAGGAGTGGAATTGTGGACCAATGAGACTTCACAGTGGGCGGGGCTACTCAGCACAATGCTGCAATCAAGGAAACCAAGCAACTGTCAATATGCTGAAAAGTCAATATATATGTGAAATCAACACAGGACATTAGATAAATATGTATATAAATTTTTTTCCAGATTTCCCCAAGCGGAAGCTGTGCTTCCAACTGTCAGCATTTGCCTGTCTAAAGTTAGAAAAAACAAAGATAAAAAGAAAGGTGTTCAAAGGCGGAAAAATGAACGGTGACATTTCCGATCAGGTTTCACGTCTGGCACTCCGCAGTGTTCACTTCATGTCGGTACGCAGCAAGGGCTCATGAGACCTTTAGGAGCAACTCATGAATATTTAGGCTCATTAGCCGTAATTAGCATGTGTATTTGCATATGTGCAGTGTGCAGGACGCATATTGATGGGGCTGGTCGGGGTGCGCTTGACTCACCTAATTAGCCCGTGTTTGATCTCAGTTTATCAGACGTGTGAAAGGGGGCATTACAGAAGCGCTCTGATCAGTCGCTGTAACAAGATTCAGTGAGGAGGAGTCATCATCTAACAGACCATCCTGACTCATAGACAGAGTAATATAGCCTAACAGAAGTGTATGAGATCTGCATTCAAATAAAGGTGTGGGTTTGGTTCAAACATTATGATTTTAAGTTAATAAAACTACCCAGATGAGTCATGTTTTTTGAAGACTGGTATCTGCGAAGGTGCCAGAGCAAATGCCATGAGCCTATATATATATATATATATATATATATATATATATATATATATATATATATATATATATATATATATATATATATATAAAAACACACACACGTATATATTTAAGAAATATATGTAATATATATTTATATATAATATATATCAAATGTGAAATTGAATATATGTATACATATGAATATTTCATAATTATATATATATATATATATATATATATATGAATATATATATATATATATATATATTCGTGTGTATTTATATATACATATAAATATACATAACACACATAAATTATGTAAACACAAATTTTTATTTTGGATGCGATTAATCGCGATTAATCGATTTGACAGCACTAGAAATAATATTTCACATTGCTGTTGTTTTTATTGTATTTTGCCCAGATAAACCTGTTTTAAAAAGTGAAACATTTCACCGACCCCAAATTTTTGAACAGCAGTGTCCATTTATTTTGCCATCATAACTATTTACTATTAGGTTATATGGTTAGTTGCATTTTATTATGTGCATTTATGATCGTTTTTCCCCTGCTGTCTGAGCTGTGACGCATTTTTTGGTGAGCTAGAAACCCACCAGTTGAGAATTTAAGTAAACTACTACTTCTGATCACTTTGCTCATTTCTCCTTCATCCACACATTCCATCCATTCAACCACCCATCAATCTATCCTATCTCACATAAAAAGATGCCTAATTTAAATGACCTACCATATTGAAACTAAGTAAAAAAATTAAGTAAAGTTTTTTTTTTTTGTTTATATTTGCACGCACCTGGCATGTTCCTCTGGAAGCTTCCGCTGCCTCTGCATATGGAACATGAGATCTCCTCCATTCACATACTCGATCACTAGAAACAGCCTGAATGTAGAGCAGGAGACACTCATTAAACTTGTTTTGTTTTTTCTTTTTAGTTTTGTTTCATATGTGCTGTATGTGAGAGATAATGGCTACTTTCACATTTAGTCATGAAAGAGACCATCTTGTTCCATAACCCGCAATCAGAATTTTATGGTGGCTTTTCTTGTGGCGAAGGTTTCTTATTTTGAATGTGCAACTGAAAAGAGGTTTGCTGAATGAAATACATTCTCCTCTCACCGGCTCTCTGTCTGAAAGCAAGAGTGAAGTCCCACCAAGAATGGATTGGTTGATGCTTGTTCAAAAACGTGTTTCTCTGTCTGGACCCAGTCAATGTCCTACATCAGAAAAAAGAGAGAGAGACGTTTGACTTAAGAATAATGAACTGCAAAGGAGCATGACAGCAAGATGTTGCAGTGCTTTCTAAGAACTAGAGGAGAGGACATGAAGTTTCACCACCTCTATTGGGGGACTATTGTAGGACAAAAAAAAAACAAGCTTGTGTTTTCTGAGAAAAACCTGATCTATTGATCGTTTAACAGTGGAAAACACTTGGCACTACTGCATGCTGTCACTTTGGGGAGTCAAATCTCGGAATTAAAAATGTTTTAAATAAGAAAAGCACCTTTCTCTTCTTCTTTAAAAAGACATGTACAGTGCAGAAAGGAACAGAGAAAAGAGAAACAAACATGTAAATAAATCACAAGATCAGTCAATAAAGGTATATAATGTACAGCATCTTTCAAATAAACACCTAGCACTTTTTTTTTTTTTTTTTATCTGTCAGAAGTTTTTCACAAAATGTTACAAAACATCTGGATTGAGAATGTCTCTGGGTGTGAAGACACGGCCCAGAGATGTGTTGATAAAGTCAAGTATTTTTGTTCTGTCAACACTTTAACATTAAGCAACACTTATAATCAGCTCAAAGAATTCAAGAGAACGTCTCTTACCCAAGAACTAAAGCTGAAATTGACAATGAACATCTTTTTGGAGGCTAAGGGTGAAATGAGAGATCTCAGATCATGTCTGGAACTTTCTATTGGCGAATATTGTTTTTAAATCAAGCTAATGATGTTTTCTTTCGTCTGACCTTAGGCTTGACACTTACAGAAACCTTTATGGGTTTTTAGATTTTAATTAGCATGTTTATTAAGTTGTTTTCCTCATGGGACATTCAGCTCCACGATGCAGGCAAAACCTGACCCACACTCACACAGCCTGATTTCCAAAATCAAAGCAATTTAATTTCCTGGACGAGTAGAAAGCAGATTACAGGAAAGCAGTCTCAGCATAAAGAAATGAAGAGAAACAGATGATCTTTTTTTTTTAAATATTATTTTCTCTCTTCCTAGGTTTCTCTATGTTTCTTTCCTTCCTAGTTGTCCTCCCCCACCAATTGAATAGTCAATCGTTCTGCTATAAGCCGCTGCTATTTTATTTCAAGAAACTTTTAGTTTTAGTTAACTATAATAAACCTGACTGTAGTAGACAAATAATATAGGCATTTATTAATTCATCATCAGGATTTGAAGCTAAAATGAATATGCATCTATAAAGGGAAAGTGTATATTTTAGGTGCTGAGACTAGTCAGCATTTCTTTTAAGTTTTCCAGCATTTTTAATTTTTAACCACTTTAACAGTCTGCAGTTTATTCATGCCCAAATCGCTCTCTCTTGATGCATATGAGGTGCATAAATGCATATATGATAATCAGGCAAGATTTTTTTTTAAGTGTTGTCTAAAATGATTTTAGATGAATTATAAAATGACTAATTTTGACTAATAGTTAAGGTGTTTATCACTGCACAGTATCCACACAAATTCAAAAATATATCACCTAAATATCTCAATACTTAATTTACTTAGCAAATTTATTAAGTGAAGATAAAAAAGTGTCCTATTTAAATATATATTTTTTATATTAAGTATTAAATATCTCAATACTTAAGTAATATTTTATTTTGTTGTAACCATTTTATGGAAAAAATAAGGGACTCAAGCCAGTCACACATTGTGAATGCAGTCAGACTACAATGTGACTATATACAGCACCATGTTTTGTACCTTATTGCTTAAATACAGCATCTTAAACTGCAGTGTGTTGCATGAAATGCCAAATTGAATGCATCATTAAATTTTTTGTTTCATTAAACCTTAATGAGTGTGAATGGTGCGTGTACAACATACATACACATAACACACATGTTCTGTACAGTGAAACAGACGGAGAACACATTCCCTGAAGAAACGCCTGCTTTCCAGGAAGCCATTACATTGTTTGTGCTTATTCAGAGGTCAACTGCATGTCTCTGTCATTCTGGAAGGACCTCTGCTCTTCATGAACTTCATTCATGTGTGTTAACTGACAGCCATGTGGCTCTATGTTCCTGAGCAAGCCAAGTTTACAAAGACACAATAGCTTTGACTGTACAGAGTTTACTTTGTGATGAATAGCTGCAGAGTTTGGTTTGTCTTTCTATTTGATGCCTGTTCACACATATAAGGTTTCCTTACTGAGAGAGAGAAGGGAAGAAAGAGATATGGCTAATGCTACAGTGCATAGAAACTGAGTTTCTCTTTTATTTGACAACCAAAGATAACAGAATAATGACTTTTAATGTTGTATTAGTGCTTTATCATAAATTCAAATCTCACTGCAATAAATAAACTACCGTTCAAAGTTTTGAGGTCTCTTATGCTGACCATGGCTACATTTATTTGATCTAAAATATAGTAAGAACAGTAATAATTTCTAATATTATTAGAAATTAAAATAACTGTTTTAATACATGCAAAGCTGAATTTTCAGCAGCCATTCTAATATAATGACTTGGTGCTCAAGAAAACATTTTTTTAAAAAAAAGCTGTGCTGCTTAACATTTTTACAGAAACTGTGATGCATTTTTGCAGGATTCTTTGATAAAAGTTCAAAAGAACAGCATTTATTTGAAATCGAAATCGTCTGTAACATTATAAATATTTTTACTGTCACTTTTGATCAATTTAATGTGTCCTTGCTCAAATATAAGTATTCATTTCTTTTGAGAAAAAAAAAAAAGCTTTCTGACCCCAAACTTTTGAATTTATATATATATATATATATATATATATATATATATATATATATATATATATATATATATATATATATTCCTAGAATTGGTTTTCAATTTCAGTACATTATAAAATCTTTCTAGTCCTTGGCAGGTCTTAAAATTTAGAAAATAAAACCTCAGAAGAACAACACGTGACATATTGCACTGTATCATTATTTATTTAACAAAAATAAAGCCAAAATGGAAAATCCATGTGTGACAAAGTTAGGACACCATTACTGTTACCCTTACTCTACAGTCCTCAGTTAACATGTTAAATTATAAAGTTCATGAGAGTACAATTAGAAAAATTATGGGACAAGTATGGCATGTTTGGAAGGCTTGCCAGAAGAAAGCCTCTTCTATCTAAAAAAAAAAAAACATGGCAGCAATTTAGGTTTGCAAAGTTGCATCTGAACAAACCATAAGACTTCTAGAACAATGTCCTTTGAACAGATAAGACCAAAATGGAGATGTTTGACCATAATGCACAGCAGCATGTTTGGTGAAAACCTAAAGAACATATCAGCACAAACATCTCATATCAAAAGTCACACATACTGGTGAAGGGCTGATGATTTTGGGCTTGTTTTGTAGCCACAGGACCTGGGCGCCTCACAGTCATTGAGCCGATCATGAGCTCCTCTGTATAACAAAGTATTCTACAGTCAAACATGAGACCATCCATCCGACAGCTAAAGCTTGGCCAAAACTGTGTCATGCAACAGGACAATGATCCCAAGCACACCAGCAAATCTAAAACAGAACGGCTGAATAGAAAAGAATCAAGGTGTTGCAACAGTCCAGACCTCATCCTGACTGAAATGCTGTGACGAAAGCAGCGCATAAACAAATACCCACAAACCTCAATAAACTGAAGCAATGTTGTAAAAAAGAGTGGGCCAAAATTCCTCCAGATCGATGTGAGGGACTGATTAAGTCATACAGAAAATTATTACTTAAAGTTATTGCTGCTAAAAGTGGAACTACAGGCAACATAGGACGTCCATAGGATGTCATGGACATAGGATGTCCTAACTTTGTCACTCATGGCTTTTCCATCTTGGCTTTATTTTTGTTAAATAAATAATGACAAAGTGTGATGTTGTTCATCTGAGGTTTTATTTTCCAAATTTTTAATACCTGCCAAGGACCAGATATTTTTTTTATTATGTCCTGATACAGAAAACCATGGAATTCAATAGGGTGTCCTAACTTTTCACGTGATTGTGTGTGTGTGTGTGTGTGTGTGTGTATAAACTCCTTAAAACATTACAATAATATAAAAACTTTCAATTCTTTCAGTTTTTCCAAGGGAAATTAAGCAAAACAAAATCTTTACTTTGACAGTTTGAATGTGGCCGTTAACCAGGCTGTTTTTAAAACAGAATGACGCATGAAAATTATGTTGTGACAAAGGGAGTAATTTAACTCTTATGAAGGTTTTAAATTATCCTAAAAAACAATTTGTGTATTCTGCATCTACAACTCCATCTATCAATTGGCCATCGCTCCAAAATGATTCATTTATTTCTAATATTATCTGCAGATGTTTGTCTTTTTCTGATGGTTGTTGTTTTTCTTTGATGCCATACTCAGGAAAACATAAATACAAATGATTTTGGGCTTCATTTGGCTCCTAAAAATGTTATGAGGACACAAGAGAAATGGAAAAATATATAATGCAAGGGCAAACAGTTTGCTAAACAGTGACCAAAGTGTCTTCATCTTTAGTATGAATGAGGAATTAGATATTTAAAAGGAGCACAATCCCACAGCACCATCTACAGGTGACAATTACACTCACACTTCCAAACTATAGTCAACTTTCTGTATTTTCAGAGATCTGTAAGGCACAACACATACACCACGTTTTTAGCCACACAAACAAACAAATGGCACCACACCAAATGAGCTCCATACAATATCATCTCCTATCTCATTTTTGCAATTTGACAAACAGAAAAAAATGCAACATGTACCTAAACAGGATTCAGTTAAACCTATAAAGCCTAATCGTGATGAAACTGAAACAGCCCGACCCCCCACCCAGCTCAACAACAGTCTGTTACCTCATCATCATGGACCAGCTCTTTCTTCACCACCTTCATGGCGTAAATCTGTTCATTCTTCTTGAGTCGGACCAGCAGCACCTTAGCATAACTACCCCTCCCAATGACCCGGATCAGGTCAAAGTCTCCCAGACCGAGCCCCTGAGAGATCTGAATCCCCTCGATACCGTCCACCACCGCCTTCAGATCCTGTGTGCACACAGTGGAAACAATTTCTATCAAACACACTCAAAAAAGGTGCATAAATATGAGGTTTCATGTTACATGTGTTCCTGACTTCCTGTACAAACTGTATGGATATGAAGAATGTGAATAAGAGCATTGTACACGATTATTATTGGATCTGCGTCTTACCTCTGCGTCATCTTCAGCTTTCTCCACTTTCCGGTTGTGTGCTAAAAAAGGGACTGGAACTGAGAGACAGAGAAAGAGAGTTTTTATTATTAATAATATATTTTATCTACAAATTAGAAGAGAGGATAGGAGAAAATATTTTAACATTGAAATTTGAAAATTTTCGCATTATTTCCCTTTAAGTGTAACAGCAGTTGCATTGGGATAATTTAGTTTGATGTATCACCCAGAAAAAAATCATTATCAGCAATAATAATAATAATAATAATAAAACATTAATTTACATATTAGGATGGGATAGGATTGGAGAAATTATTTTAACATTGAAAAAATGAATTTGTCCATTTAGATGCAACAGTTAAAAAAAAAAAAGTTTTTATGAAAATATTCTCATGCATCACAGAAATAATAACAACAATAATAATAATCTTTATGATTATAATTATAATTATTATTAAGAGAGAAGGAATTAAGGGAGAAAGAAAGGAATTAAGAGAGAAAGTATAAATAACATTTTAAAAAAACATTCTTCCACAACAGTAAAAAAAAAAAAAAAAAAAAATCCATTAATTAGTTTGATGCATCACTCAGAAATGTTCCCGGAAGTCATTTTACACTTACATTAATTAGATTAAATGTTTTGAAATGTCACCTACCACAGAGTTTAACCCTCAAACTAAGTTCTCCCTTACAGTTGAGTGATTTACAAATGCTTTGAAATCGGTTCAATTAAATCATTACAAATAATCAATTTAAAAGAGCAATTTGCTTCCACAAATCAGTAAAGTGTGTTGAGTTCAGTCTTAGAATGTTTCAACTAGTTGTGTAGTGTGTCCCCAGCTTAAGAGAAATGTGTAATGCTATCAGACCCCTGCAGAGGGAGCCACAGACTGGACTGTCTCTGAAGGATGAGCATGTCTTTCTCTCTCAACTGGGTCAATGTGACATTACTCACACCTGACATACTACAGTATCCTTCCACAGTCAGCAGGGCCCTCTGACAGATAGAGGACAGAATGACCCCAATACCCATAAAAAACAGCTTTTAAACACACACAGTGGAGATGGAGACCTACTTGCGTCTGTTTCCTCAGGGTCCTCAGGGGGGAGCTCCACTTCCTCTCCACTTTTATCATCATCTACCAACGGCTCCTGTGATGGCATGACTGGATCCTGCAGAAAAACAGAGATGATACAGGCAAGCTATTTTTCAGTTTTTCAATATTTTCCCCTCTCCTCTTTGGGGGTTCTAAATAAATATTTCACTTAGTTACCCAAACATGCCCAAATCAAAACTGACCTTATTTACCCTCTTTATAAAGGTCTCTTATGAAAGATACATTTTTCTAAAGAGAAATTGTTTATTTTCATAATCTTTCATCAAAATGTAATAACTTTCACTACCTTTGAAATGAATTTTCTTATCTGTTGACATAACTAACACCACAGGAAAAAATGACATTAACCACCAATATCACAGTTTGCTTTCCACAATCCAATTAAATCTCAGTGGATAAAATTATTACATTATTTCCCACTGAATACATTATTCCACAAAATGTCACATCTTGAAATGCTTCTGAAACTTTCTTGACCACACACAAAAAAAAAAAAAATATTATTATAATAATCACATTATGAATATATTAAAATAATTGATCATTATAATATATAGTTATACATTAATATAACATATAGCTATATAATTATAATAATTAAAAATAACAATAATATTACTATTAACAGATTATTAATATCAGTATATACTATAATGTATACTACTGTATAATACTATATAATGTGTATGTGTGCCTTATTAATTATAAAACAATGATAATAATAATTATTGAAAATAACAAAAAATAATAAAAAAATAACACAAAATGTCATATTTTGAAATGCTTCTGAAAGTTGCAAACTTTTTTGACCACAAAAAAATATTATTATATTAATCACATTATGAGTATATTAAAATTATTAATTATTATAATATAGTTATAAATTAATATAGTATATAGCTATATAACAATAATATTACTATTAACAGATTATTAATATATCAATTTAATATAATAAAATAATGTTTCTAATTCTAGTACTAAAGACATTTTTTAAACAGGTTATAAATAAATAAATAAACAAACAAACAAACAAATCTACTGAGTATTTCCATATTTTCTGGCCATAGTGGCACTACTAATACTATATAATACTGTATCATTTCTATATAATGTGTATAATGTGTGCCTCTCTGAAGATATGGGAGTCAGTTAAAGTTAAGTATTCTTAGATATAAGTATTCAAGACCATAAATGTATAACTACAAAATGAGGACAAACGCTTGTGAGAAAGTGAGATAGACAAAAAGATCTACAATGAAAAGAGGTAGCCAGCAGGAGAATGAAAGAATTGATTCACAAAATGAGGATAAAGTCAAAATGAATAAAGCTCATCAGCTTTGGAATCTGTTAGAAGAAAACCTGAGGTACTGTAGGAAATCTGAGGTCTGATGTCTTCTGTCATGTAAATAAACCAGAAGTGCATTGCTGAATATTGAATTTCTGACATATGAAACAACTGTAGTGCATTGTCTGTGATTTCGACATTCTGTGTAAGCTCAGAATCAAGTCAGTTCAATACTGACAAGACACTGTTATCATCTGACAGATTTCACAAGGTCGATCTCTGAAACATTGTTAGAAATCCCAACAACACTCTTGAGAAGTGAGAAGAGAGGAAAACAGTCTTAACAGTTCAAAAACAAGAAGAAAACAAAAACGATGAGCTTATTTGAACAAAACGACAAATTATTTGGCCAGTTCATTTTCTGTTTTTTTATGCTTTCAAGTCTATGGGGTGACTTTGATTTGAGAATCTCAGTCACAACAGACAGACGATGAATATATTTAGAGCTGACTGAAAGACTCACCATATGCCTTTGACAGGTCAGTGGGACGAGCTTGTGACAGCGTTTATGAACCAGTAGCTTGCAGTTGATACACTTGTAGCCCTGACGCCCCAGTCCCCATATCCTCTCGCTGCAGCGGCCACAGTACGCTTTCTGAGAGACACAGACAGACATGATTACTGAAGTTAGACTAGCCTTATCTATGATCCATTTAGCAAGTCGAAACACTTCAATGAATGAGTAAATCAACAAACTACAAAAGAAAAAAGGGATGTCCTACAGATATCACATGAGCAGATAGCACACATCAACTGAGTAATGCATTCTGGATTCAAAACAAGCATAAAACTAGAAATTTAAAAAAATACATACATAAAAAAATTATATTTTTGTTTTTGTTGTTTAAGAAATTAATACTTTAATTTAGCAGGCATGCATTAAATTGATCAAAAGTGACAGTAAAGACATTTATAATGTTTTAAAAGATTTCTTTTTCAGTATAAATGCTGTTTTTTATTTCTATTCATCAATGAATCCCAATAAAAGATGTAGCACAACTACTTTAAACATTGATGATAATTAGAAATGTTTCATCAAATCAGCATATTATTATGATTTCTGAAGGACCATGTGACACTGAAGACTGGAGTAATTGCTGCTGAAAATTTAGCTTTGCCATCACAGGAATAAATTACATTTTCCAAAAATTATATTAAAACAGAATATTTTAATATAAAAAAATATTTCATAATATTACTGTTTCTACTGTATTTTTTGCTCAAATAAATGCAGACTTGAGCATAACAAATGTAAACCTTAACATTTCAAATATATTGGAAAAATTATACCAACCTTACACATTTGAACGGCAAATAAAATAAAATAAAAATTAAATTAAATTAAATAAGCATTTAAACTGTAAGGAAAAATAAATATATATTAACAATTTTTGACAGGAACACTAGCAAGATAAATATCATGCATCATACTTAATGTATTTACATTATATGTGTTGGTAAAATTGCAAGCTATCTGTGTAACGCTAACACACACTCAGCACCTGTACATATTTAAAGCATAGCTAATGCTTTCAACAGATTTTGTTTAAAATCCAGGCACGATCAGAGGACTCTGCTGACAGCGCTGTAACCAACATTAAGGTTTCAAATGCACACACACCTGCTCTCACACACACTCTGTGAGTCAGTTTGTTGTGAGGTTCTCCATCTGTTCAAAGTGCTACATGAATGCATGATAGAAATATAGAAAATAATACTGGTCAAAACTGTGGAATCATCAGCAAAATAAATACCGCACAGGCGAACATGGGCAAGACCAAGAAAGAAGCTAAAAGATCACATTACAAACCATGCAGAAGTCTTCAGTCAAGTTGTCCACCAGGGGGCCCTCTAACAGCAGGACTTCGGTGCATCATGTAGCATAATCCTATTAAAATATGCTAATCTTTCATTATCAGACATGCACTTCCTCTGACAGTTTCCCCTCTCTGTCATAGCAGATAGCTGAGCATCATTTGTTTAACAGACCTTCAACGAACCCTCAGAGAAGGCCTCTCTGGATCCAAGAAGCTCTTCTTGTCAGTGTTTGACGTTTCCTCCGTGTTCCCTGACTCTATTTCACAGCCCTGTGAGCATGTCATGATCCCTGTGCTGCTGGTGAGTTTTTAGACAGCACTTCCTCACCATCTAAGGAGATGTTCACCTGCTCCAGTGATTTCTCCGTATCTCTGAAGCCTCCAGCCCTGATGAATGACCTACATTTTCTTGCCGCTTTCCATCAGGTGCTCAATTTATGTAACTGGGGTTAAACACTGAGAAATCAGGGCTCGAAAGTAGCACACATTATATCTAAAGCTTGAAACTGGTAAACGTGTTCCTTATGATTAGGGATGTGAAGAGTAAAGAATTGTAAATATTCAGGTTTCTTAGTGGCTAAATTAATCATTATTTTAGTGCTCGAAAAGATAAATACTTAATCAGAATCAGAAAAAAAAGACATCAACATATGATGATATTTTAATAATCAATACATTTAAAACATTTTTGTTGTTTACATAATTTCATGACTTTTCAGTGGCAACATAAATGTTATTTAATAACTATAACTATATAGTCAACAATATATATATATATATATATATATATATATATATATATATATATATATATATATATATATATATATATATAAAAATCAACAAACCAAAAACAAAAATAAGTAATATTTAACTGATTTTTTTTTTATGAAATACTAAGATTTACAATATGTATCTTTACCTACACATTGTCAAGTGAACAAGTCAGTACACTAATTTAAGTCTTATAGTCAGTTGTAAACTGCTTGTGTTAGATTAAAAAAAAGCTCAAAAGAATAACTGGTTAATAATAGTCATTCGTTCAGGAATCTGATTACTCTGGTTGCCATAAATGCATTTGATTCACTAAAAAGAACCGGCTCATAAGAGTCATTCATTTGGAAATCAGACTACACTGGTTGCGCTGTCTACTTCACTTTCATTCAGGAAGTCATCCATTCGTTCAGGAAGTGGACTACACTGGTAGCACCATATGTGTTTGAGTTTACAAAAAAAAAAAAAAAAAAAGACTCAAAAAATTGGTTTTGGAATCGGACTACATTGGTCACCCCATACCATATGTGTTTGATTCACTATAAAGAAGTGGCTCATAAGAGTCATTCATTCAGGAATTGGACTATACTGGTCGTGCTGTACAGTATGTGTTTGATTTTGAAGAAAAAACAGACTCAAAATATCATATGTTTGGGAATTGGACTACTCTGGTTGCCCTATACAGTTTGCATAGTACTGTATGAGTCACTAAAATACAAAACGGCTCAGAACTGTCATTCGTTCAGAAAATCAGACTGGTTGTGCTGTATGTATTTAACTCACTAAAAAAGAACTGGTTCAGAGTCATTCTTTCAGAATTTATTTTGTTGAACTAGCACTAAAATCATCCTCTGTGTCTTTGTGAAGTATTAAGTATCCCAAAATGTCTGTTTTGTTTCCCACCAACAAATCTCAAGATCTTCCTCAAGGGCGACTAGAAGGCAGCATTAGATCACCCATCAGCGGGAAATGATCAAAGAAGAACATCACAGAGACACCTGAAGCTATATGCAACGATTCTGTGTCATTATTCTTAGAAATGTGTGCAATCTTTCATATAGTCTCTTTCTTCATCTCTCCCCCTCTCGCATCTAAATCCCAGCACAGCTTCCACCCCCTGGACTTTTTTTTAACATATTAAGCCAGCACTGCTAAGCAAATGCAATGCCAGGGAAACAATGTGTTTCTGCACCCATTTAAAACACATCAAGTCTGCACATATCGGGCTTCCATTCAGGAGAGTGGATTAAACTTTAAACTCAACCAATTGTCCCCAACAAATAGCAAACATGTAGCACAGCTGAGCGAATGGGGCCTTCAGGGCCAAGTGTGTGCCCCACGTATCCCAGATACAGCAGGAATAGCATGGGAATGTAAGGAAAGACCCTCTACACTCGAAAAACTTGAAATTACTACTACTACCCCTGATCTATGAATGCAGTGACTGAAACATCTAAATAAGCCTTTGTCTGTGTTGTGACTGTGGAGAAAAAAACAATGTAAGAACAGACTCAGAAAGGCATATTTAGTCACTTGGCATTTCTGGGCTTCTATATTGTAAGCAGCAAAAGACCATTAACATATGATCACCACATATCCACCTTATATAGTAATGTGTACCTTCATATGGGTGTTGTTACTTTTTAATCTCTTTAATATGCAAAGAGGTTAGCCAATCACAACAGAAGTGATTTACATATATTAGGAAGGAAAAACAACCTGTTTAAATCTCAATGTTAGAGAAAAGGTGGAAAATTTTCAATCATTCAAAATAAATTATGACTGTTCTTGGTGCAAAAGCCCTTGATTAAAATTATAATTGGACTTCAGAAAAGAAAAGAGGATTGTTATGAAATTGGCCTCTTAAAATCTGAAGTATCAGTGGGTGGGATAGAGCGATGTCCCAAATTCAGACAAGAGAGCAGCTCATCTCTAGCCTTTATCCATTTACAATTTTACCTTAAATAAAGCTGTCAATCGATTAAAAAACTTACATTAATTTATTACATGATATGCAGATTAATTTAGTGAATTAATTGCAATTAAATCACAAATATTAATATTTGCTAAAAATAAAATATTTAAATAAATAAATAAATAAAAATTCTCCAGATAATTCAAAGACACTGTGGCAGATGAGTAAAGCATAAATGAGCAAACAGACAAAAAGTGGTCAATATATCATTTTCATATTAATTAATTACTTAATTATACTACAACAACACATTAAATTGACAGCTCAACTGATGAATTAATCACATGATGTGCGGATTTATTTAATAAAAGAAATTAAATCATAAATACTCACATTTGTATCCAAATATCCATATACTGTAAAAAAAATTCCACTTATTTCACATTAATCACATGATGTGCAGATTAATTTAATAAATTGCATTTACATCACAAATATTCATATATGTATCCAAAAATCCATACACTAAAAAAATCGACTTATTTCACATTAAATACTTTACTTCAGTTGCTGTCTTAAATTTTAAGTGTAATCAACTTGGTTGATGTCAACATGACTTATATTAAATCGACTTCAAATATTAAGTTGAATTTCATAATAACTTACAAAAAAGTTGAAATTTTGATAACTTATTTTGACTTATTTTGATAAGTAATGTAAAGTTGCCATGACATACTGATCAAATCATTTTGCAGTGTATATAAAAAGAAAGAAAGAAAGAAAGAAAGAAAGAAAGAAAGAATGAAAGAAAAAGAATAAAAAGATCATTCTAAAGACAAAAAGTAGTAAATATATTGTTTCCATATTCATTAATTAATTATACTAAATTAATGCATTAAATTGACAGCTCTAATCTGAAGCCCTTCTCACACAGAATTGGAGATAGACAACAGTGGTCGAAAATGACCAGAGACAAGACTTAAAAAGTTAATGCAAAACCTTTAACCCAGCAAAAGAGAATCTGTCTCCTTTTTGCAACTCACTATTTTTTATGAGGAGCAGGGAAAAGCAGCAAGAGAGGATCAAACGTTTATGTCAGACACTTTCACATGCGCAAACACACACACACACACACACACACACACACACACACACACAGAGTCCTCCTTGCCTGCCTCTGTATTTTTCACTTCCTCTCCTCCTAATCCTCCCTCCTCTGTCTCTTTTGTAAAGAGAGAATAAAACATGTCTAATTCAAAGCCATCCATGTCATTCAGGAGTTTATAAAACACACACACACACTACTGAGCCATAAGTGGGACACTGATGATAATTACAAGGACCTGAGGCTCTTCTGAGAGACATCATCTGTGAATCTCTGAAGGATGGGAGTGATCGTCCGCATCAGAGTGCTGCCCGCAGTCCCATCAGCCCAAAAACGACACACATTCAGATCACACACACCAATCGCATTCTTAGATACATGATCTCTCAGATTTCAAACAAACAGGGTTCACCAAGCAGAGTTCACTTTGAAAGGAAGGCAAAGCATGCTTGGCAGAACTAGCACAGAAAGGCTGAAAAATGAAAAATGCTGCAAAAGACATTTTAATAGAAAAAACGGTGGCAGAAAACAAACACACAAGCCAGTAAAAATAGTCTTTTTGCTCACACAGTAGAACACCATGTTACTGCTTCAACAGGAAAAATGTGAGAAAAAAACTGATAGAGAAAGCATGAGAGAGGTGGTTTCATTCTGTTCCCTCACGACTTGGCAAACGCTCGACGCACCCTTACAGCACTGCAGCGCTGGATTAGACTCATCATGAGGATTCACCCGAGATGCCTCACAAATGACACAGCCGGGGTGGATTTCTGAGTGCTGGATGAAATAGATGTCCATTTACGCTGTGCTCCATGACGTTAATTTGATAGGGATTTTGGCCAGGAGCTCTTAAACGACTGCACACAGAATGCAACGGAGGCAAAAAGCACAATCTGTCCTATGAAACAGAATATGCCTTAAACTAATGAAGAGACTGAACACTGAAGTTGTCTGTAGTTTTGATAGTTAAGTCACTTTACTAGACACTTTAACCTATGAAAGCTTGATTTTGTGCATTTTTGTGTTCTGAAATGTATCGAATTGCAATTGAAACAACTGTTTTCCATTTTAATATATTAAAAAATTATATATATTTCTGTGATGGCAAAGCTGAATTTTCAGCATCATTACTCCAGTCTTCAGCGTCACATGATTCTTCAGAAATCATTCTAATATGTTAATTTGGTACTAAAGAAAAATTTGTCATTATTATCAATGTTGAAACCTGTTGAGCTGCTTAATGTAATAATAATATAATAATAAGCGTACACACACTCTACCTACTAAGTGATAATAATTCAAATTCAAATAAAAAAAAATAATTCAAATAAAAATTAATGCATTCATCAGTAGTTGATGCAGTGTTGAAATACTTCTTAAATCTGATGTTAAATCTTCTAAAAGAAGATTTTTGTCAGTAAATCATGAATCATTTATTGCTATTGTGTGAATAATATGTATTCGTGTAATCAATAAAAAGGTAACTGTAATCTGATTACGAGATTTTAAAATGTAATTTAATTTAATCTAATTATAAGTACTTAATTTTTGGAATCTGATTACGTAATCATCCAAATGAATATGTGTAATCAGTTACTACCCAGCTCTGTATATATACACATATAGAAAACAGTCATGTAAAACTAAATTTCATCTATTAACAATATAATCAATAACAATAAAACATTGTAAGTAGATACAAATAAAATTACAGAAAAATGTAGATTATGACCCCTTTAAATTGTTATCATTGATATCTGAAGGTGAAGGTTAATTGTTTGTTATCTTTGCCAATGGTGTTGAAAATACAGGTCAGTCGGCTAAGAGATGAGAGAAACCTGGGCTCGGTTTTTATCGACCGCGTCCTCAGAAGAGCCGAAATGAGTGAAGTGCCAGGAAATGATCTCAGCGCATTACCACACACACACACTATTAAAACACTAAGTTTGCGCATGTCAATATCCATCACTTAATGTAAGTCATTTGAAACCGCCACTTTGTTTTCTTGTGTGTTAAGGAAGGACATGCTAACAGCAGAGTTTAGACAAGGTCAGACCTTCATTGCCTGAGCCAATCTTTAAGATATCCATCTTTCATTAAATATCCAGAAATAAACACTTCAAATAAATTCCTCTGACATTCTCCTTTAAAAACAGTATAAAAAAGAAATAAAAACCACAAAAACACTATAAAACATGACCAACCCAAGAAAATGTCTCAATTTCTGTAACCGCTGAATTGCAGTTTGCAGTGTTTTAGCGGCTGTTTTTTATATTACAGGTGCCTGATGTTTAATTACGCTCAAAAGCTCCAACGGTCTGTCTGATACACCACAGATGCCACACCTGCTACCTATCACCACAGCAACAGATGCCAATTTCCTTATTTATGACATCATAAATTAATCCCTGTGAACTCTGGACTCAAATTTGAAGAAAATCTGCTCCTCTTTTCACTTTCAGACACAACACATGCCATCAAAAACAACACAGACGAGCGGAAATAATCTCAGTAAACAGCACAAGTCTTGTGTCGTTCCACCACATTACTGGAAAATAAACTTCTAAGTCTCAAGAGGCTTTGAAATGCATTTGTATTGCTTGTGAGAAGGATGTCATGATGATTCAATAGAGCAGAAAGCATGTCAAACACATATGATGGATGAAAAACACATGGAAACAGCGAGGAAAGGATGTGAAAGGTAAAAGTGAATATTTTGTAGCCTTTGAATTGATTTGTTACAGTGACTGTACATGCCCTGTCTGTCTCAGAGAGACAGAGATCCAGAGGTGCTGATGGGAGGGAGGGAACGAGTCAGATCCTTAAAGGAAGGACAGAGGGAGGAAAAAACATGACCTACTTCTGTTCCATCCCTTGTTTCTATGGAGAACGAGAGGAGAGAGAAGTGGAAAAGTAGCATGAGGGCAGAATGTTTTCTCCGAGAGACAGAGAGAGAGAGAGAGAGAGAGAGATGTGGCCACAGAAAGTACTAGCTAATATAGCTAAATTTTATTTATTTAATTATTTTTTAAAGTAAACTAGTAGGTATTATGCAAAACAAATGTAGTATGCTACATTATTGTCGCCTGAAGTTACAATGCATGTGAGTGGCATCTATAATACTGAATACTGGTCCTAAGTATTCAGACCCTTTGCTGTGACACTCATATATTTAACTCAGGTGCTGTCCATTTCTTCTGATCATCCTTGAGATGGTTCTACACCTTCATTTGAGTCCAGCTGTGTTTGATTATACTGACTGGACTTGATTAGGAAAGCCACACACCTGTCTATATAAGACCTTACAGCTCACAGTGCATGTCAGAGCAAATGAGAATCACGAGGTCAAAGGAACTGCCTGAAGAGCTCAGAGTCAGAATTGTGGCAAGGCACAGATCTGGCCAAGGTTACAAAAAAAATTTCTGCTGCACTTAAGGTTCCTAAGAGCACAGTGGCCTCCATAATCCTTAAATGGAAGACGTTTGGGACGACCAGAACCCTTCCTAGAGCTGGCCGTCCGGCCAAACTGAGCTATCGGGGGAGAAGAGCCTTGCTGAGAGAGGTAAAGAAGAACCCAAAGATCACTGTGGCTGAGCTCCAGAGATGCAGTCAGGAGATGGGAGAAAGTTGTAGAAAGTCAACCATCACTGCAGCCCTCCACCAGTCGGGGCTTTATGGCAGAGTGGCCCGACGGAAGCCTCTCCTCAGTGCAAGACACATGAAAGCCCGCATGAAGGACTCCAAGATGGTGAGAAATAAGATTCTCTGGTCTGATGAGACCAAGATAGAACTTTTTGGCCTTAATTCTAAGCGGTATGTGTGGAGAAAACCAGGCACTGCTCATCACCTGTCCAATACAGTCCCAACAGTGAAGCATGGTGGTGGCAACATCATGCTGTGGGGGTGTTTTTCAGCTGCAGGGACAGGACGACTGGTTGCAATCGAGGGAAAGATGAATGCGGCCAAGTACAGGGATATCCTGGACAAAACCCTTCTCCAGAGTGCTCAGGACCTCAGACTGGTCCGAAGGTTTACCTTCCAACAAGACAATGACCCTAAGCACACAGCTAAAATAACGAAGGAGTGGCTTCACAACAACTCCGTGACTGTTCTTGAATGGCCCAGCCAGAGCCCTGACTTAAACCCAATTGAGCAACTATGGAGAGACCTAAAAATGGCTGTCCACCAATGTTTACCATCCAACCTGACAGAACTGGAGAGGATCTGCAAGGAGGAATGGCAGAGGATCCCCAAATCCAGGTGTGAAAAACTTGTTGCATCTTTCCCAAAAAGACTCATGGCTGTATTAGATCAAAAGGGTGCTTCTACTAAATACTGAGCAAAGCGTCTGAATACTTAGGACCATGTGATATTTCAGTTTTTCTTTTTTAATAAATCTGCAAAAATGTCAACAATTCTGTGTTTTTTCTGTCGATATGGGGTGCTGTGTGTACATTAATGAGGAAAAAAAATGAACTTAAATGATATTAACAAATGGCTGTAATATAACAAAGAGTGAAAAATTTAAGGGGGTCTGAATACTTTCCGTACCCACTGTATACATAAGTATATATAGTATATATAAGTAGTTTAAGTCTTTGGTTCTTTTAATTGTGATGATTTTGGCTCACATTTAACAAAAACACCTCAACAAATTAGAACACCTCATAAGACAAATAAAAAAAATTAAAAAAAAAACATTTTTAGTGACTTGTTGGCCTTCTGGAAAATATGTTAATTTACTGTATATGTACTCAATACTTGGTAGGGGCTCCTTTTGCTTTAATTACTGCCTCAATTCGGCGTGGCATGGAGGTGATCAGTTTGTGGCACTGCTGAGGTGGTATGGAAGCCCAGGTTTCTTTGACAGTGGCCTTCAGCTCATCTGCATTTTTTTGTCTCTTGTTTCTCATTTTCCTCTTGACAATACCCCATAGATTCTCTATGGGGTTCAGGTCTGGTGAGTTTGCTGGCCAGTCAAGCACACCAACACCATGGTCATTTAACCAACTTTTGGTGCTTTTGGCAGTGTGGGCAGCTGCCAAATCCTGCTGCAAAATGAAATCAGCATCTTTAAAAAAGCTGGTCAGCAGAAGGAAGCATGAAGTGCTCCAAAATTTCTTGGTAAACGGGTGCAGTGACTTTGGTTTTCAAAAAACACAATGGACCAACACCAGCAGATGACATTGCACCACAAATCATCACAGACTGTGGAAACTTAACACTGGACTTCAAGCAACTTGGGCTATGAGCTTCTCCACCCTTCCTCCAGACTCTAGGACCTTGGTTTCCAAATGAAATACAAAACTTCCTCTCATCTGAAAAGAGGACATTGGACCACTGGGCAACAGTCCAGTTCTTCTTCTCCTTAGCCCAGGTAAGACGCCTCTGACGTTGTCTGTGGTTCAGGAGTGGCTTAACAAGAGGAATACGACAACTGTAGCCAAATTCCTTGACACGTCTGTGTGTGGTGGCTCTTGATGCCTTGACCCCAGCCTCAGTCCATTCCTTGTGAAGTTCACCCAAATTCTTGAATCGATTTTGCTAGACAATCCTCATAAGGCTGCGGTTCTCTCGGTTGGTTGTGCATCTTTTTCTTCCACACTTTGTCCTTCCACTCAACTTTCTGTTAACATGCTTGGATACAGCACTCTGTGAACAGCCAGCTTCTTTGGCAATGAATGTTTGTGGCTTACCCTCTTTGTGAAGGGTGTCAATGATTGTCTTCTGGACAACTGTCAGATCAGCAGTCTTCTCCATGATTGTGTAGCCTAGTGAACCAAACTGAGAGACCATTTTGAAGGCTCAGGAAACCTTTGCAGGTGTTTTGAGTTGATCAGCTGATTGGCATGTCACCATATTCTAATTTGTTGAGATAGTGAATTGGTGGGTTTTTGTTAAATGTGAGCCAAAGTCATCACAATTAAAAGAACCAAAGACTTAAACTACTTCAGTCTGTGTGCACTGAATTTATTTAATAGGCGAGTTTCACAATTTGAGTTGAATTACTGAAATGAACTTTTCCACGACATTCTAATTTATTGAGATGCACCTGTATATATAAAAATGTGTGCTATTCTGTATAAAAGTATGCTATTCTGTATAATATTTTTGTAATTCTGTTTGGTGCCACTAGTGGTGCCGAAATTACACACTGTATCTTTAAACAGCCACCTTTAGCTTGGTTAAATGTGTTTGACAATCTCAGACTCAAATGGATGTCTGGGTTAAGCAGTTTTTTGCCCTGTAAGCAGCCTGACATTAGAGCTTTACAGAAAGAAATCTGATCTAAAAAGAGACTCTCTAGACATAACTTTATATGATTTTGGAGCTGTTTAGCTTGATGATGTCATCCTGCAGTTCTGCCATGTTGTTCATAATGTGGTCATACATCGATCACCTTTTTAAAACGAGAGAAATGAGAAGAGTAATTTACGCACATTAACATGTCACACACCTGCTGTGAGTGGGAGCTCTCTGAGGGCGCTGTTCTCATAATGTGTCTCTCTTTCTCTCTCTGTTTTCTTCTTATCCTCTATCTCTGAGAAGCACTGAAACTTCTCCAAGAAAAGGGACATTTCAGCATTCCCAAAAATAGCACAGGCAAAAAGAACAATTTCCCTCTTCGTCTCTCTCTGCTATCTCTGTTCCACCCGCTCTCTCTTCTATCACTCTCTCTTTTGTTGTTCTTCTCATGTTCTGCTCAGTAGAAGAATGAAGACTGCAGCAGGAAGAAGTCTGCATTAACATAACAATCCCTCCAGGGATGAGATCTGATTAAAGGCAGGGCATCGCTGCATAACAGAGACATTGCACTCGAGAGCCTCACTCCTAGCCTTTGTACAGGATTTTTAATAGTCAGTATGATGTGTATTATTCAAGCACTAGATCAGGTTGAAGAACTGGGGCTAAAACCAAACAATGCTCAAGAAGACCACTGTCTCACCCAAAACAACATCAAATGCTTTCTCCTAGTCAACAGCTCAACAGATAATGACTGATAGTTAAAGAGTCAGTTGCTTTTTGCAATAGTCTAACACTTGCTACTACAGCTAAATACGCTAACAGTTATGCTAACATCTATTCAATATACAGACATGTATTGTATCAGCCAGATATGCACTAGATATTATTCACCAAGACAGTCACTACTACATCCAAATGTACTTACAGTTACTACCACAGCAACTCAAAACAGACGCTAACAGCTGCAGATATTTTGCAAAACAATCACTACTACAGCTAAACATGCTAACAGTCGCTACTATAGCTACTTAATCATATCCTGAAATAAATGACACAAATAAAATGTAATTTAAAGGGAAGGGTTAGACAGCAGAAATATATTTAGTATATTCATATATGAATCAATTAAAAATACTGTTCACAAGTTCGGGTTGGTACAATTTTTTTTGTTTGTTTTAATGTTTTTGACAGAAGTCTCTTATGCTTACCAAGGCAGAATTTATTTGTTTAATTTGTTTAAATACTGTAAAAACAGAAAATTGTGAAATATTAAATATATGTTTAAATATATTTTAAAATGTAATTTATTCCTGTGATGACACAGATTAATTTGCAGCATTACTCCAGTCTTCTGTCACATGATCCTTCAGAAATCATTCTGTTTGTTGATTTACAGCTCAATTGTTTTTTGTATTATATATATTATATAGTATATATTATTATCAGTGTTAAAAACAGTTGCTAAAAATTTTTGTGGAAACTGAAATACTTTTTTTTCAGGATTTTTTGGGATAAATAAAGTTCAAAATAACAGCATTTATTTTAAATATATATATTTTTTAACATTATAAATGTTTTACTGTCCCTTTTGAGCAATTTAATGCATCCTTGCTGAATAAAAGTCTGCAAAAATAAAATCTTACTGACCTCAAACTTTTGAACAGCAGTGTGTATACTATCTGTATTATAATAAAAAATAGGTAGATTGTATTTTAACATAACTAGGAAATTTGTCCACTATAACAGGACACTTCTCGTTTTATATGTATGATATTTGCCATAAACAAGACCTATCAACACACAACAAACCTACATCTAAACAAAGTGGGAAAAATAAGTGAAGTATCCAATCAGACGTCATTATTCATGTTGGAGAAGACTAGAGGACTTTAACTTACCCTGTTAAAGCGCTTGGCCTGGAAGAGGTGTCCGTTCACCCGGTACAGCTTCCTCCATCGTCTAGCTCCACGGCGGTAGATCGATTCTAGGAGAGAGAGGAAACGGTTGTATAGGAGCAGCATGAAGACTCGAGGAATGAAAAAAATCAATCCCAACACAGAATGAGGGAAGTGGATTCAAAGAGGAGTGACAGAATAAAGGAGATGGACAGAGGTATGGTTGATCTTGACCCTGAACATAGATGGATTTTAACTGCGACTGAATGAAAACATGTCCCACTCAAAAGCCACAGAAGAAAGCTATCAATCCCTCCCTCTCTCTTGCTCTCTTTCGTTGCGTCCCTGTCTCCATCTGACCCACCCTCCTCTTCTCACTCTCTCATTTCTTTTCTCTTTTCGTTCTGTTATTCCCTGCAGCATCATTTTGGTCACATGTCAACGGTCTAATGCAAAAAGTGACAAGCATCTATATTGCCCTAAATTGATTTAACTAGAATGAGATTTTGATCTGCTGCCTAGGGGTTTGTCTTTATGTCTCACCACCTTGATAGCATGAACGATGACCTTTTTGGGAGGTTTTTGAGCAGACCTAATTGACCAAAATACTGACTGCATCTGAATTCACACACTGTAAATATTATTACCCTAAATATTATGCTAAATTAGGATTTATGTGTCCAAAATAGAGCGTTGAAATAGTAGGCCAAGGTTCTCATGTCAGTCCAAACCCATATGACTTTCTGTGGAACAAGATATTATGAACGATGTTTTTGCATGAAAGTCAATGGGATCCAAAACAACATTGTATAGACACATTTCAATCTTTTTGACAAAAGTCATGCAGGTTTAGAACAACATGAGAGCAAATGATGACAGAATTTTCATTTTCATTATCCCTTTACGTTAAGTATCACCTTAAAAAAAAAAGAACTTCGCTGATTTTCAACCAGCTTTGCATTGTTACTATGTCGGTATTATAAGTAAATGTGTATTATTTTCCTGTGTCACCTTCACCAAGATATCCCAATGTTAAATAAATAATGTTATTTACACTCTTTTGAAAGAGTCAGACAAACATTGTCCTCACTGGTGAACCATAGGTACCTCAGGTAGCCCTATTTCTCTCTGTTATTATATTGTTATCTAATGTTCCAGTTAAGATGGCAGACCATTGTCATTTTCGAGCGTAAGGGAGAGGCTGAGAATTGTGCTCGAGCCCTGGAGATATGCTGTGTCTGCTGCCGTTTCATGTTTCTGCCCTCGACTGCAGCTCAGTTACGTAAAACCGATAAATATTGAAATATTGTCAAAACTTTCAAGTGTCAGCTACTAATGAGCACCGGAGGAGATTCAAAGGCCTGGGACACTTGTGTGTATGAGAGAGAGAGATCTAAGCAAAAATGAAAGTCTACATTAAGCCTTCAGAAACTAATGTGTGGCATAAAGTAGTGCCTGAATATTAAAACATAACTTCAATAATAAAATACATTCAGCTTTGGAGTGTACTAAACCTAAAATGTAAGCATAAAACAACACTCATCACATATACACACCACACACACAGACATTCAAACTGTTGCTTGCATCTAAACTACACAACATGAATGATTTATTAATAGAACATGATAAAGCTGAAACTCACACAGTGTTTCAGAGGAATAACTGATGCCCCAACAGAGCAGTTAAACATGAGGAGAGGAGCAGAGTTTTAAACTTTAACATCAAACCACATGAGGCTGACTTGGGAAAAACTGTCATTACTGTCATTGTTTTATATGGGCCAGATATTGGGTGGATTATATAATACAAAGAAAATCTTGGACAAAGAAAATCAAAGAACACATGGAAACAAATCAGAATCTTGTCCCTAAAGAACCATGTTCTTGTCATTGGTCAGAAAAACAGATAGCCCCGCCCCAAACTCATTTCATTGGTTTCACTAACCAAAATTAGTGTTGTCTGTCAGGGTGGTTAAACAAGAGGAGTTACTTATGATAGTGCCACAGAGCCAACGGTTTTGATACCTGCATCAACCTATAATTAATAACTTAATTATATTTTTGTCTGCATAGAAAATTACAAATGTCATTTTTGGAAGCGACATGCCAAGTTATAGGTACAATAAAATACTAAAATGTCCATCTGTATTAGAGCCTGACCGATATACACTGTATTGCCAAAAGTATTGGGTCACCCCCTTCTAATTAACAGGTTTGACTACTTTAGTAATTTCCATGAGTACAAATCTTAATGTTTAAGCATATAATGATATTCTAGGGAATTGTGTGCTTCTAATTTTAAAGCAACAGTTTGGACAGGACCCTTTTCTATTCTAACATGACAAAGCCTTTGTGTATAAGGCAAGGTTCAAAAAGAAATGATTGATTTGGTCAGTGTGGAAGAACTTGACTAGTCTGCAGAAAGCAAAGTCCTAATCCAAGCTGAACACCTCTGGTGTGACTTTAAATGCAGACTTTGAGCCAAAAACTCTTTACCAAACACCAATGACTTGTACATACACTATATGGACAAACGTATTGGGACACCCCCTTCTTTAGAACAGAAAAAGGCACTTCCAAAACTGTAGTAACAAAGATGGAAACATAATGCATGTATTTAAAAATTGTATTTCCATCTCTGTTGCAACAGTTTTGGAAATGTCTGCACATTTATTTCTTAGCTGATTTTCTCCAACAAATGTTTGAAACAGCCAGACTCTACCTTATACTCTACCTTCTTCCAGCAAACAAAGCAATTCACAATGTTCCTCTCCTTCAACAAAGCAGTGACAGACCTCAACAGAACTACAAACGATCATCCCCCTCACAGAGCACAGCGCTGCTGCAACTCAAGAACAGCTGCTCAGGAAACAGCTACGTGTTTGCTATCATAATCATCCAGATGGCCACAGAAACACCTGTTCTTCGACCTGTATATGTCTGAAGCCCAGCTCGACATCTTGGCTCAGAAACTGGCCACACAACAATGCTTCATTTCTGAAAATCAGAGATGAAATCATGTATTTTCTTATGATCTACCTCAGTGAAGTCTTTCCTCTCAATCCCACAATTGTCGCAGTCGGTAATGGCCTCATAAAATCCTATAAAACCAAAGCAACTGTAAACGTAAACTTGGCTCTGACTTGCACTGGAAAACTTGGCAGGGTTGCCACATCTTTCATGACATGTTAGTGATTTTGAGTCACAATGATGCATTCAAGTGATTCACTCATGAAGGAACTGCTTTTAAAGCCTCTTTCCCGCTTGAGTGGAGTGGAGCTGATACCAATCGCATGGAAACGGCCTGGTTGAGGGTGCGGCAGGCACGAATTCAATTTTTCCATCATCGCCATGGCAACAAACACTCTCTCCTGTGCCACGTGTGGCAGATGCCAGCGACTCTGGTGGATGAGGATCCGACTGTGAGTGTCGACACTCAGACAAACACACTATATGCAATAATAAACTGAACATCCAGCAATGTCTACAACAAAAACAAAGCGGTTTGCCAAATGTTGTGCAACAAAATGCATCACTGACAACACTGTGAAGTGCAAAAACAGGCATCAAAGGAGAAACATCAAAAATAAGAAGCAGAAGCTCTAGTTTTAAAACTAGACACTGCTCTGAGCTCCATTAAATCTGAACAGTGTCTGTTATATAAGCGGGTTGGTTTGTAGATATTTGCATCATAAGTGCACATTTTTCATTCCCCGTAGCTTTAACTGGTAAAGCATGCCGCTAACAATGCCAAGGTCATCGTTCGAGTTGCAGAGAACACATAAAACAACAAGGTTTGCCTTGAAAGTCACTTGGGATAAAAGCATCTGCCAGATACAGAAATAATTCTCCAGTAGAATGTGATGGAAAAATAGAAAAGCTGTATAGCTGATCTTTCTCTCTTCTCTTTCTGTACAAAAAGAGCTGGATCTCCTCAAATCTGAAAGTGTTTGATCTTGCAAAATATTCGCAGGCCTCAGACAGCATCAAATCATCAAAAACAAACACTAGACGACTGTTCTGAATAGACTGCATTATTGCAAACCGAACATACTACAGTACCAAAACAGTTTATTGACCAAAGTAAACAAAAAATGTCATCAAATGTATTATTAATTTTTATTTATACTATGATAAACTGCTTTTTGTCAATATGCTAAATTATTGATATGACACAACTGACAATTTTGCAAATGTATAAATAATTTCAGAAGTGTAAACACTAGGCTAAATAACGTATAAGTATTTGCCAGATTAGAAAGTAACATAAGTTTACAGCTACATATACTCTGTGTGTGTGTGTGTGTGTGTGTGTGTGTGTGTGTGTGTGTATGTGTGCATACATAAATACTGTATATAGCTGTAAATATCTGTTACTTGCATATACTGTATATACACACGTGGTCAGAATTGTTGGTACCCTTGGTAAATGTGATCAAAGAAGGCTGTGAAAATAAACGTGCATTGTTAATCCTTTTGATCTTTTATTTTTATTTATTTTTTTAAATCACAAAACTCTAAGCTTTCATTGGAGAATAAGAATTTAAAATGGGGGGAAATATGATTATGAAATAAATGTTTTTTTCTCATATACATGTTGGACACAATTACTGGTACCCCTAGAAATTTTTATGAGTAAAATATATCTGAAATATATTCCCATTCATATTCACAATTTTGATTATTCATCACTGTAAATTAAATATATATTTCTTCTTATTAAAGTTATAAAATTCATTTAGTCAAGAGCAGTGAGAGATTTTCTCTCTTTTGTTGTTTGATTAACATGAATGACAGACAGCAGGAATATTTGACCGCTGTCACTTTAAGAGTTGCCTGGATCCAATATACTGTAACACATGTGTTTTCTTTCTCAGCTGTTTGCTTTCACTTAAGACCTAAATTGCTGTGTTTATGAGGATGCTTGCAAAGACAGGCATCTTGACACATACAAAGGTGTTCAATACTCTCACGCTCTATTAATGCCATCTTCACGTGCGCACCTCTCTGACAGCGCTCAGAAACACTCTCAGCAAGCGCATTTAGCAAGTTCTCTTTCGCAGCTGATTGCGTTTTAATGGCTTAAAAGCACTTGTTTTTAAACAGCAATGCTTAAAAAATGCATGCAAATGATACGTTTTCGCGACCTCATAACACAGCAATGTCACGTGAGCGTGTAACCGCGATAGAGATGATAGTACAAAATCTCTATCAGTTGACAAAGATTTCAACCGGTTAATCGTGTATCACCCACCCCTACATACACATACATATTAGCAAGAAAATAAACTACTTTATTAACAACTGATTTATTTATTTCAGAGTTAAGAAACTATAAATGATTTCCCCCTTTCTGGAGAGCTGTTGTTTTTCTCCGTTCATTTTTTTTCTCATGACTGAAGAACACCAGATGATGTTGATGTCACAACACACAATTACACAGCAACACCTTTGCATTTTGTGTCCATGTGTGTGAGAGAAAGTGAGGGGCTAATTAAAAAGAGAGAGCCGAGGTGTTTAGTGCTGTCATCGCTGAGATCTATCTCTAATCTTATTAACTTCACCCCTACAGGGAGAGACCAACAGAAATCACACTGTGCTGTTGCCATAGTTACCCTGCACTATTTTTTGTCATTATTTCTAAAATTTGACCGCAGAGAGAGAGAGAGAGAGAGAGAGAGAGAGAGAGAGAGAGAGAGAGAGAGAGAGAAAAAACCAAGAGTACTCCATGTCCACAACCAGCATCTCTCAGGCAGTAGACATGTGACTCCTATATATAGCAAAATTGAAGAATGGTTTGGAATTAAAAAACTGTTTTGATGTCATTTCAAAGAAAATTAGGCCAAAACAAAGTTTGTTTGGAATTTGTTTCAGGAGTTCAAAACAGCTTGCAAAAGCAAACTTTCCGGAAAAGTAAACTACATATTTACATATTCATCTAAACACAGCTCCCAGCAGGTTCAGGATGTTTGCTAACAGTAAACTGCTGCTCAGGTATTTCAAAATGAAGAACGAAAAAGAACTTCGCCATGAGTATATCAGGGCCTTTATATTAGGGTGACCAGACTTCCCCATTTTTCGGGGACAGTTCCGGTTTTTGGTGTCCTGTCCCCGAAAATGTCCCCGCTTTACAGCACATTCAAAACAACCCACAAATACACTGTAAAAGGCCGACCAATATAGCCAAGCTTGGAATCGTAAGATTGTGATTAATTTCTCCAGCATAGGGCGCTGTGAGCTATACTGATTACTTAATTGCACGCCACTACTTTAGCCATGAAGAACTTGGTTGAGAAAAGAGCACTATTATCGTAAATTATCAAAAGAGAGACTGTTATTGGTTTCAAGGTAATTACATACTATACATGTTAACAACAAAATTTGTGTGCACTGTATAACAAGCCATGATAAGGTTCCGGGATTGTTTTGCACACAATATTAAGCATTCCTGAAACTTCCGTCATCACAACTCCAAAATGAAAAATATAAAAAAAATAAACTAAACAGTTACACATTCTTTGTGGTCACAATAAGCCTAAAATGCAAAATAAGCCTGATTAGGGATAGAAAAGATCCGTTTCCAAAAAGCGTAAACATAAAATTTGAACATTTTTAATTACTGTACTCACAGTTTGTGAAAATGTTAAATACAATTAGAAAATCTAAGTTTGATCCTCAAACATCACTAATTATGATATTAATATATGGAAACCACAACATTTGTAAAAAGTGTAAAACACCATACCATACCATACCACAAGTGTAAAAATGTGTAAAAAATGTGCAATTTTGAAATCTTGAAACTTGAAATTTTTTCAAGTATATAACAATAATGAACATGTTCTTGAGAAGTTACTATGAAACATTGTATCAGAAAATTAAATACTTCTACTTCCTTTGACATTTAATAAATTTCTCCACCTCGGAAATTCTTTTCTAAAGACAAATTCAAGGTCATACCGGCGGGAACAAATAATATTAACCAATAACATCATGACCTACAGTGCATTTCATGATTCAATCAAACCCTGATGGGCAAAACTAAGTTATTTCCAAACATTATTTCCCACTGAAATTCTATTTCACCTGGAAAAGCATTACACTGTGGAAGTTAAATGCATGGAAAAATCATCACAGTGAAAACTTTCATCACAGACATCAGCACTTACTGTACATACAGTATGACGGTTTAGTAAGGATCTTTTGCACTTGTGAATGATTCTAATCATAACCGTGCTCTCATTCTCCATCCCTGCTGTCCTTAATTGCCCCTGTCTCTTTAACGGCTGCACTTAACAAGTGAAACCAACTGCTCAGTCAGAGCACGCTCGTGAAGCTACACCCGTCATTATAAATCCGCCCTTGCTCCAGTGGATGGAGGGCGACGCTGCACCCGAGGGTATAAGCAAAATTACGCTGGCATTCTCCACACGAACTGAATTAGCACAGCTGAGATGTGATCACACGATGCTACTTAGTCAAGTCAGTTGTTATCAGTCATCATTGTGACCGCAGACACACACGCATTGCACTTAACATACTCATTTGACCTTGTTAATCAGAACTGGAATCATGCCAGACCGTTCTTTACTCAATCACACACACTCATCTTTCATCTGTGATGTTAGAAGACAGATGACAGGAGTCCTGTGACTGCTGTACAGATTATATGTTCTCTGATTATGACTATAATGAGAAGGACAGGTGTTACAAACAGCATAACAAGAAAAATCTATTTTAAATAAATGCTGTTCTTTTGAATTTTCTATTAAATAAACACAAGTAATAATAATATGAATGGTTTTCAAGTTAATGATAAGAAATGATGATAAGAAATGCACCAAATCAGCATATTAGAATGATTTCTGAAGGATCATTTAACACTGGAGACTGGAGTAACAATGCTGAAAATTCAGGTTTGCCATCACAATAATAAATTACAATTTAAAAAATACATTTATAGAGAATGAGGTGGTTTCTTTCAAAAACATAAAAAAATCTTACTGACCCCAAATACTTGAATGGTAGTGTACATATAAAATTTATTTAAGTATAAGTAAATATATGAAGACTTCAGATGCAAAAAAAAAAAACACTTTTTTCTCATTTAAAATTAATGCTTTTAATGCTCATTTAAAAGATTTTTCTTTTAAATGAGCATTTTATCAGGCTCTTGTGAAAATTACGTTGGACATTTTTGAAAATAAGGCATTCAGTAACTGACTAATAACCTTTTCATTGCCATTAAAGTGAAATTACTGATCCTAAACATAAAAATAAAAAATGCTAATTTAAAAGAAAAAATCTCAGGCAAATCATTAGAGATTTTTATTAGAGTTTTTGCATCTCAAGATTAAGTGTCAGAACTCTCAGAATAAATTGTAATACCTCTGTTGTATAATAATAATAATAATAATAATAATAATAATAATAATAATAATAATAATAATAAAGCAAACTTAACAATTATTCTGTGCATCTTCAACACTAATGACAATAATGCATTAGAGAACATTCCAAGACACTTGTGAATGTTTCACCTGATGAAATACGAGACAAATAAGCCATTAATGGTAGGCTAAGTTAAAAAGAATTGATGCAGCTCCAGTGAGACTGCTGGTATCATGGCAGTGATCCAGATCTCTGACCTTAAATTGAACAATGGCTTTGGAGCCGGAAAGTCTGCACTGGATTGCATTGAATATATGCTTCTAGCGATGAAAAGAGAGTAAGAACTGGAGTTATAGAATAATCAAACTTCATCTACACATCAGAACCCATCTCACGTTCGTAGATAAACAACATGAAAAGAAGACAGGATTAAATTTCATTTGCAGCTAAATACGTTTTCTAAATCTAGTTGATTGTTTTCTCTTCTTTTGTCGATCTCTGCTGAATCCACAATGAGACTGTAACTATGTCCCAAAACCCAGTCATGTCATAGGCGTTTTTCTGTTGCAAAGGCTGTTCCTAATGTCACCAACTCATATAGCACATATATAGATATATTTTTTTTGTTTAATATAAAGTTCAAAAGAACAGCATTTGTTTAAAATATATTTTTTGGTAACTATGTAAAATAAAAGTCCTTGCTGGTAATTACATGTATATACATACATACATACACACACACACACACACACACAGGTGTGTGTGTGTGTGTGTGTATACTGCATATATATTTAGTTCTGTAGCTAATTCTGGGCCAGTTTTGCCCTGGTTAAATAAAGAATTAAATAAAAAATAAAATATAAAATATGTATGTTTATGTATAGGTAACAAACAAAGCAAGGGTAATATTGACTTGCATATAAATTTACACAGTATGTCACACATTACCGAAATTAATAAATGAAACAGTTGAAAATAATTCACTTATTTTACCAAAAAAAAAATTGTGCTATGAAAAAAAGACTTCGAAATTAAATTAATTAGAAATGTTTTACTTGTTTTCCAGCTTAAATATGTAAACATCCTTTAAAGAAGATGAATTTTGTTTATAAGCAATGCTACATTAGAAATTAAGACTTTTTTCAAAGACTGCATATTGCATTTGAATTCATTTTGTCACTGCACTGGTAGATTTTTTTCTCTTGTCTGAAGTAAAAATAAGTTAAAAACAAGTGGAGAAAAAAAAATCTGCCAGTGCATTAAGGCAAAAAACACTCATATTAAAGACGCATTCTCTGCAAACAAGATGTAATATCTTACCCAGTCTCGCTTCTCAAGTCAATTTATTTTGTTTCAAAGATTGTAAGATATTTCAACTGGAAAATAAGACAAAATACTGCAGATCTTTTGCAGTGTAAATCAGCTTACACGATTATCGCATTATCTCCCATGCGATTTGCTGCATATCTAGTGCATTCCAAATAGTTTCAAATCAATCACTTGTGAAGTTTCATTTTAGTTAGGCAGCCAGGCAGTTTTGCAACAGAGTAAAAAAAAAAATTTAAAAACTGTTATTTTAATTTCCATTTCACATCCCTCTCCCCCCGCTAAGATAAGCTCTGTGGATACCTCCTTCGACAGTCGGAGAGCACACCAGCGTTGCGTCACCCCACATTCTTCCTCCACCTCCTCCTCCGTTCAGAGGAACCACAACGAGGGAACACAACGGCACGAGAGGTAGAGTTGCACCGTGCGAGTCCTGGATAGACACGCAGAAGCCCGCCATGGCGTCCCACGCTGACCCCAGAAAGCTCCAGCCAGGACTGAACATCCTCTCTGAGGGTCTTTGTCTGGTCAGCGTGTAAAGGCAGGAGGCTCAGAGCAGGACCAGTTAAAATGGGTTTGACTCATTTCCACACATTGTTGGTTGGGCTGGCAGGAAGATGATAAAGGGGGCTTTCCTTTGCTGTGCTGAGGGTGTGTGGGATCAAAGCATGCAGTGGGATTGGAGCTGAATGAACAGCCGGGACTGAAGCGCCCGAATGGAACGCAGCAGGAGCACAACATTTCAGCGCTCTCTGTGTAAGGGTCCTTATATTCGGCCACCAAGACCTGAACATGAACAGTGAAACACAGACTCCTCTGTTCTTGGTCAGAATCACTCTTCTCAGAGAGGCTTTACTGCAAAAATAAAGTTTTCATCAGTGTTTTGTCTTGTTTTGAAATAAAATTTTATTGAAAAACCTTCAAACAAAATATATTAATTAGAAATATATTGCAAAATTATACATTTAATTCTAAATTACATGTTAACAATAAAATTAACTGAAAAGATGAACCAATAAAAAGTAAATGTGTACCTTAAATGTAAAATAAATCATTTTGGATAAAAGTGTCTGCCAAATGCATAAATAGAAAAGGATGTAATGTAAAATGGAAATGTATATTAAAGGGATAGTTCAATCAAAAATTGTTCAATAGTTCAATCAATCTAAAACTCTGTCATTATTTACTCACTCTCATGTTGTTTCAAACCTGTATGACTTTCTTTTTACTGTGGTACATAAAAAAGACGTTTAAAAAAATGTTGGTACCTAAGCAGTTTTGGTTCCCATTGACTTTCAATGTATAGACAAAAAATACAGTGGTAGTCAATCAGCAGCAAAATTATTTTGTTATCAACATTCTTCAAAATATCTTCTTTTGTGATATTCATATTTTTATGTTAGTTAGTTACAGTTAATTTAGTTTTCTTACCTAGAAAATTGGTCCTTGTTTTGAGCAAAAACCTAAATAAATTTAGTTAAGATTTATGTTTAAACAGGAAAACTATTTGCCAGTGAGGTTAAAAAATAATTAATTCAGTTCAATTCAATATTAATATTATAAATAAATATTTGAGTGAGTGAATAAATAAATGATAAAATTGCAGTAATAAGGACATGATTATTTTTTATCAACAAAAACAAAATGTTTGCAACCCTGGAAGTCTTTGCATAAACATGTCATCGACAAATAAATCCAGAAACAAATTTCAAATCTCTAACAGTAATGTGAAGTCAGTTATTAACAAAATCTGGCAACAGCAACAGTTACACCCACCACTTTAGAGCTTCCTGAGAAGATCAGGACTTAAGATGACCTTTACTTGACTTATAGCACCCTCAAGTAAAACAATCTAAAGTGGCCATATCATGGAAAACAGGATTTTCCTTGCTCTTTGAATGACAAACACAGTCGTATGGCACATTTCATGCCAGACTGCTTTGTGAACGTGCTAAGAAGCTGTTCTGAGATAAGTAAATAAGAGTTGTTACTCATTTCCCACGCAAACCGTTTATCCAACCATGGCAGGGGTCATTTACACAAATCAGAGAACTGACAGATTTTGCTACTGTACTTTTAAAGCTTGTCAGAAAGACTGAATATGGTGCAAGAAACCCTGACTAACATTATTAGTGGGATTTAGAAGAAAAAAATGCTATAAAAGTGTAAAAAATAATATTTTAGCATATAATGGGGACAATAGTAGCTGAGAAAATGACAAAGAACATGTTAGCAGTAGCCCACCGAGAGGAGATGCTAATTTCAGCAGCAGACATTAACGTATTGTGTTAATTGACAGGGAGGAGTTTCATAAACCGCTGCGAGGCAAATAACATTACTGTGAATAGGCTGCTTTGAAGTTTGTACTTAAATTAAAAGGAAGTTAATTTATCAGCCATGTCATAATCCAGAAGATTAGACAAAATTTGATTACTTTGGGAGCAAGTGTGCGGCACAGGACTTCCCATTCACCCCAAACACACACATCTCTAATTCCTGTAGAGCGCACTAAGTATGTATTCGTATTGTCTTAACGCTATTTTGAAGTCTCCCACAATGTCACAGCAATCAGATCACAACACATTTTCACTCATACACTTCCTCCTTGACTGCTGCCACATTTCGCTGTGATGTAACCCCTCTGATCTGCTCTCGCGTGGGACGGGAGTGTATCTGTACATTTCACACAGAGTGTGTGGGTTTAGCTGGACCAAAGCCAAACACACACACACACACACACACACACACACGACTTCACTGTAGACAATCAGTGAGTCAAGCCTTAAAGAACATTGTGACAACTAGCACCTACACAACATATCTGCATAAACATAAAACAGCATATTTGACTCTGTGCGCAACCAACACATTATAGAATAAATACAAAAAATACATAAGATAAACTATCAAACACTTAAACCTATTCAGAATGCAACTGGGAAAATGCTGACTAGTTAAATCCCACTTAAATCAGTTATTATTACCTGTGTCCCACGGGATTTCCAAAAAAGTCAGAAATACAAAACTATGTAAAAGATGATGATAAAGAAAAAGGGGAGAAAAAAAGAGAAAGGGAAAAAATAATTATGAGATGAATAAACCAGAACTTTTTTTATGTGTACAGTTTTAGCTTTGAGGCCATATATGTGCTAGTGTAAAATAAAATAAAATTAAATGAAATAAAACAATCTTCCTGTTTCAACAGGAAATGTCAAAGAAAACAGTGCCTGTTAAGCAATTTCATGGCTCTTTTAGTCTCAGGGTGATACTTCTACTGAATCATACAGTGCAAATAAACTCCACAGTCGAGAATGAATCACAGTTTCTGAGCTATTTAAGGTCACAATGTGTCTGCAAAGCCTCAAGTTTTATACACACTGTATAACAAAAAAAAGACTCACAGACTCATAGTTCTATCTATCATATCACCTTTCATCTGTCACCCTTGTCTTGCTCTGAAATTTCATCTTTCATCCTTTTCTTTCCCTGAAACTTCTTTTGAACTTTTGTGATGTTTTATGAAATGCTGTAGGAGTTACGTAGACGGTTATCTTGTGTCTGTGTGTCAGACCAGTCATGAGTCCAAGATATGCAGGCTAAACAGACTTCAGCAACAGTCTTCATAACTACCTAGCTTATATTTCACCTTATGGGGGAAAATCTCTCTTAGGAGACACTTTTTGTGACTCCTGAAATTTTTGCTGATAGAAAAGCTTAAAAAAATTGACATCAGAGTGGCAGCCTTTGCTTCAAGCTCATCAGAGCTTGCGGGCAGCTCTTTGATTTTAGTCGCCTCATTTTGAGCCTCTCCTTCACTGGTCTGCCAATCTCTTTCTTATTCCCTTATGCATGAAATGAACACATATTATTCATCAATAATGAGCTTTTGGCTCCTCGGGAAGTTTTTAAAACTTTAAAAATACCCCATTCAGAGCTTCAAAGGTTTATAATGTCACTGTTCCCCAAAAGTGAGTCTCTTGTGTCGTCACTGTTGAGATGACCCTGAGACCAGAAATGTGCCTGCGGCCATGTGCGCTGCATTAGTAAAAGTCTGGTATTACATAAAGAGTATAAATGTGAGGTTCACAGAATAAAGCAGTTTTAGGTAATGGAGCAAATAAAAAAGCTTCACTCTTGAGAGAACAACACTCCCATGAGACCCCACTGCTGAGTGTACACACAATATAGTCTTTGAAATGTTAAACAGACTCAGAAAAAAAGAAAACGTGCAAATCTGGAACTAATTCCTCAACCTAGAATATTTATGTTTTCACACAAAGTCGCCTTCAAAAAACATTATGAACTTGACCTTGACCTTAAGTATTATCTTGTACTGCATGAATTTTCCTCTGCTACAAATGTAAATGACGCCTCAAATAATGTTACTGACTGATTTTTACAAAATTAGATTTCAAATAAATGCTGTTCTATTAAACTTTCTATTCATCAAAGGATCCTGAAAAAAAAAGTTAGCACGGTTTCCTCAAAAATATTAAGAGATGGATTCCAGAAATTAAATCTTGTCATTATTTTCTCACTCTCACATTGTTCCACCTGTATGAGTTTCTTTCACAAAAGAAGATATTTTGAATAATGTTGGTAACCAAAATGGTTAGCCACTGACTTCCATAGTAGGGAAAAATAATATGGAAGTCAATGGCTACCAGCACCTGTTAACCAACATTCTTCAAAATATCTTCTTTTGTGAAAAGAAAGAAAAAGGTTTGGAAAAAAAATTCTATTTTGGGGGAAAACAGGTTAATCAATATATTTGAAGAGCTTTGTTTTGCTTGTACATGGTATATAGAACAAAACTGCAGACAGACACAAAATACGACAACTTTTATGACCAAACAGAAGCCTCAGTCAATTGTGTGCATTGACAAACTGAACACCAACTTTTCAGATCATTTTTATACCTCTGTGCATAGCAAATAAAAACACTAAAACCACTGGCATTTGAAAACCTTAGCAACCACAGATCTAACAACCAACCTAGCATTGCGGCGTCACGGTTTGATTGGGCAAGCAAACTGTGGTTAAGTGCTGCATTCAAGAGTATAATGGTGATGGCTTATGGTTTTCTAATTACTAACCTTGATCTTTAACCACTACAGTACACAACCCTTAGCAATCTTTTCTAAACACAATGCGCTAAGCTTCCAGCAAACACTAACAATCTGTCAGCGTCATTTTGCTTTGAAACAAAAACGGATAGCACACAGAGCCCTGAGGAACTATTATTGAGCCATACGCTAAAAATAGACACCAAATCCATAAATAGACATTTTAACGCAAAGGAACTCACTCTCAAATGGTGCAAAAGAGGACACGTTACGATACTACATGTCAATAAGTCACTTCATGTCAATACAGCTTTCAGATTACATAGAATTTGATGATAAATAATGGTAAACTCAACCAGAAACCCTTATTGAACTCTCATAGTGGGAAGAAATGCAAAATGTTTGATGCATTAAATAGATCCTGTCAACCTGAGTGAAAGATCCAAGACCTGAAATTACAAAAAAATTGATATTGCAGTCATGTAGAAACAGTGTCACTGTTAAAGGTCTGTTACGTAAGTGAAAGCAGACCATGAGCTAACTGAAAACTCTGCAAAGAGGACAGTTAAATAAAGGACCAAATGAGAGAGAGAGAGAGACACGGAAAGAGGACTGAGAGGGCAAGATAAGAGTGAAAGAACCCTTTCATCCAATATACACAACCATTACAGTACCAATAAAGGGATAGTTTACCCAAAATGGCGTTTCTTTCTGTTTACTCACCCCCACTGCAATCCTGAAAGATTTTCAGCACAATACAGGAGAATTAACAGTAATGGTCACTAATCATTTCATTGAAAGAGAAGCTTGGACATTCTGCTAAACATCTTTTTTGTTTCACACAGAAACGACATGAGGTAGAACTGTAATTTTTCTGTGAACTATCCCTTTAAGGAACAAAATCCATTTATATAAAACAAAACAGTGCAATTATTTCCCATCTCTTTAACCATTCTGTCTTATTTCTTTGTCCATTTGATCTTTTCATCCAATTTTTCTCTCTCTGCCTCTGTATATGGTGTACAATGGTACCTTTCACTCGCAGATAGAACAGTAGTGTTAGCAGCATCCCTATATGGGCTGGTGGTGCCTGGATCCACTTCACTGTCCCTCTTCCATTCTTCCTGCCATGCCACTGGAGCTCAGCCCGTGTTTCTGGTCCCCACTGACTCGTTCCCACTCCCGATCAGTAGCAAATCATCACACACCCCTCTGTCTCCCTCTGCCTGCATGCACACACATCTTAAAAGCACAGCGGCACTGAGCATGCTCAGTTTAGCTCTACAGGATGTTTAAAGGATTTTTTTAAATTTGTTCCAGTTCTGTTTTCTCTCTCTTCTTGTTTCACGAGGACCCCTGCAGGTTGATGCCCTCACTTGTAGACACTTGTTATAACATGCACCTGCCACAAGAGGGCGGAGCTGACTCTTTGGACTGCATTGGCCTGGTTCTCTGGCTCTGTGGGGACTTGGTGCTATTATTAAACCCTGTGCAGCAAGGAGAGTCAGGAAAGGAAAATCGTGCAGGTGAAGCTATATTTTAGGATTCAGAGATTGACGTATAGCAAAGATGAAAAATGATTCATTCTTTTGTGATTATGGGAAAGGCCAGGAATTTTTAACTTTAACAGTGACTAGTAGGTTGTGTTATTATTTAAAGGGGAAATATAATAGAAAAAAAGCACAATTGGCACATCAGCACAAGAACAATTTACCATTCAAAATTTGGGGGTTGGTAAGATTTCTTTCATGTTTTTTTTTATAAAAAAGAAATGAATCAGATTCAGAATGCAAGGACGCATTAAACTGATCAAAAGTGACAGTAAAGACATTTATAATATTACAAAAGATTTCTATTTCAAATCAGTGCTGTTTTTTCAAACTTTCTATTTATCAAAGAATACTGAAAAAAAAATGTATCATTGTTTTCACCTGACAATACAAAGAAATATCTCTTGAGCATCAAATCAGCAAATGATTTCTGAAGGATCAAGTGACACTGAAGACTAGATATTAGAGCATTAGCTGCTGAAAATTTCAGCTTTGCCATCACAGGATTAAATGATTTAATAAATAATAATAATAATAATAATAATAATAATAATAATAATAATAATAATAAATGAATAAATGATTGTAAATTATGATAAAACAGAAATTATATATATATATATATATATATATATATATATATATATATATATATATATAAAAAATCAAAATAAATAAATAATTAAAAAAAAAAAATGTAATACCTTACCAACCCCAAGTTTGCATTCCTACTGTTTTTGGTGCAAGAGACAAATTCGTAGGGGGATAAAAAATAAAAAAAAATAATAAAATGGCAGAAAAATGTGTAAAATATGGCCTTACTTCATTGCATACATATATTACCATACATATACACACAGACGTACATATGAGAGATCAGAGTTCAACATATTATATTCATATATTTTCTCCACTGATACCTTTGGAACCATAAATCCTGAATATTAGACATATTTATCTTTCTCTTAAGCCTCTCTTTCACCTGTTCTTTCTTTGCCCTACAGAACCTTGATTTCTCTCCTTGACTGGTTGATGTTGCAATACTATGGATGTTGTGAAAGCATTTCCCAAATACCACAACGAGAAAAAGTAGATAAAGTAGACTTGAGACTCTCTCCTCAGGATGGGTGGCTTCATCAGAGTCCAGCCCCACTCAGGAAACTCGGCTTATCTGAGGACTTTCACCTCCACCGCTGCTCCAGCTCAAACAGCCGACTTCAGCTTCACCACGTGACATTCCTGCATCCACTTCCTGTCCTTTCAGACATTAATTTATTGTCAGTTCACTGAAGCAATTATTGCATTCCACAGTATCTATAAAAGGAAGACGCGACCTTCAGCATGAGTCAGACATTTAATATAACAAATAGAAATGGCAAGAGTTTGACGCAGATTTGAAAACGATGCCAGGAATTTTTCCAATGAGAAAGAGCACATTATGTCCAGTGCCGTCAGCCGTACTTCGTGTGCTGGAGCCAATGCATTTCAGTGTTGCCATCTGACAACAAAATGATTTGCCAGTTTAACAGGACTTGGAAAAAAAACTTGGCAGGACTGGACAATGTAAACTGTGACCTAAAGGCAAACTCAATGCACAGCCATTAGGCCTTAATTCAGTTCTGTTTATGTGCCTCTCTACATGGAATCAACCTCTCCGGTCTGTCTGGTCTGGTTTAGCAGTGTGTGCTGAGTGAGCGTGCGTATTTTCATGTAAATAAAGGGGTTAATGGAAGGTCTTGTGACTGGTATGTAGACAGACAGCAGCTAAGGGTTTGTACAGCTCTAATGGTTTTCCATTACGGCCCAGTGATGCATCACTGAAATTAAATTGAATGTGTGTGGATCAGTCATTGAGCAGATGAGCTCAAACATCATCTTGTGGTTAAAACAAACATGCATTTGAGCTATTCAAACAGGTTTTCTCTCATTTAAAACAAGGCCAGGAAACAAATACAGTACAAACATGTGGCCTAATGAATAATTAATTACTAAGCAAATCAACTATTAAAATTGGCACATCATTTATGCACCAATTCACACAATATTACTTCTGTAATGTTGCTTAAAGATTCCAAAAAAATGTCAAAATAATTTATTTATAGCACCACAAATAAAATGGAAAGAAAAAATCATTTTAAAATGTAAAACAGAAAATTTTCCTAGGTTGGCACACTAAAAAAAACAAACTCAATGTGGAGTATAAAAGTATATATAATCTATATGCATGTTTCAATTGTAATCTATAAAATACATTTTTAAAATACACAAATTATATTTGGTGCTGGGAAATATTAAATTAAAACATGATTGGAAAACTCTTTTAGCAGTGGAAGTTTAATACTTAATGGTTTAGAACAAATGCTTTCTTGAATGTTCAATAATATCACCGTTCAATAACAGTTTGAAAGTCAAAACACTCCAAAGGATGGCGATGACGTCACTGTCTTCCATGTTTTCTCTCTCACAGTCACACTTACTGTCTGAGTCCGACCACACACTGAATCCTGATACCACAATCATTCTGAGCAGCCTGTCAGATGTATTTATCAAACACGTGTCTGCGTAATCGAATCGTGATGCCTGACAAATGTTTCATGCTGGTAAAAATGAAGCAAACTGGACAGAGCTGGCATTGAAGAAAATGTGAAGCAAAATCCCATGTTCGCTTTGACTGACAGGATGATCATTCAACAGAACAAATTCATTAACTGACTTATTTTCAATGGCTATTGTTTTTGAGGTCATCTATATGCTAGTGTACAACTGAATGTTAACCAAAGTGACCTTTTTTAAATGCAATAGCAAGTAGCAAATCATGATTCATGCCTGTTGGCTATTTTATAAAAAAAAAAAAAAAAAAAAAAAAGAGGAACAAACCAATGATACGACCTGCTCAAACCAGTTTCAACAGGAAATACATTAACACAAGAAAGAAAACTTCTCAACAGGCCATTTTTATTGGGTATTTAAGAACCGCTGACAACAGAACTCTGTTTCTTTGTAGCTTTCCAGATAATCAAGCTCTGAAGACGTCAAATGAGTTGGTACATTTGTAGTGTTGTGCAATTTTTAGTCTTAGATTAATATTCATCGGGGGATATGAGGAAAACATTATGTATGTGTTCAATATGTTTGATGCAGATGAGCAGATGGTGTCTAGGAACTTCAAACTACCCGTTCACAAACACACACAAGATGACTGAAATATTCTCCTTTTATCCTGGGCACTCCTCCAAATTAAACAGTTTGAAGAGGGGGGAGGAGGTGGTCACTTTGAAAGCTTTTGCGAAGACATCCGTCCTCAAGACAACAAGCCAATTAGCCTAACAACCGCTCAGAAGGAAAGAATTCCACACTATGCTGTTTTACACAACTGACTGAGGTCATTTCGGTTAACACAAGTCGAGGTCTGAAACGTGTGAGATGACGAAAAATTCAGCCGGATTTAACATGAGAGCATGTAGAAAAAGAAAGAAAGAAAGAAAGAAAGAAAGAAAGAAAGGTCAGAGGTCAGCATCATACCTTTGCATATCCATCATACACTCTTAAAAATAAAGGTGTTTCACGATGCTATAGAAGAACCTTTTTGTCTAAATGGTTCCATTAAGAACCTTTAACATCTGAAGAACCTTTCTGTTTCACAAAAGGTTCTTTGTGGTGAAAGAAGGTCCTTCAGATTATAAAAAGTAAGAAAGAGATGGTTCTTTAAAGAACCTTGGACTGAATGGTTCTTTGTGGAACCAAAAATGGTTCTTCTATGACATATAGCATATTAGCATATAATAAACTTAGAAATAATAAACCTACAAAAAATATTTCATTGTTTATTTGTTTGTTTGTTTGTTTATAATAATAATAATAATGTTTATTATTATTATTATTATTATTATTTCTGTAATTATATATTTCTGTAATTACAATAATGAATTATAATTAATATATTTCTGTAATTATAATTATGTATATTTTCCATCTTAATAAAAATAATGTAATAAACTTATAAAACAAATTAATAAAAATGAAACTAATAAATGTTTCTGTGAAAAATGTATAATACATATAATAAAACATTTTTTATAAATATCAAATAATGTGTAAAATTATTATTTTTTAAAACTAAATGTAAAAAATTAAACATTTAAATACTTTTAATTTTGTATAATTTATTAAAATTACAATTTGTATTTATAAAATATATTTTAATTATGATTATATTTATAAAATATATGTTTAATTATATTATACTTTAAATAATATATTAAAATTATCAATTGTTATACATTATAAATTATATAATAAATTATAAATTTTATTAAAATAAAAAAAAAAAAAAAAGGTTCAACATGGTCTTGAGGTTAGATATTGGTCTGGATCCAGGCCTCAAGGGGTCTTAAGGGGCCTAGTCTCAGACACTGGTCTTAGTCTTAGAGGATCTATTTTTGGTCTGAGTCTGGGTCTGTTTAACAATGATCATTTGCCATATTTCATGTTTTACCTGTCACACATGTAGAGTCATTCAGATAAACCATTTTCCAGCCGTTGAGTGTCAGAAGGTCACACAAACACATTAACAGGCAGGCAGCAGGTCAGCTGTACCATCTGTGGATCAATGGTTACGTAAGTGAGCGTAAGCTCGGAGAAACAGAGGGAAAAGGAGGAATGGAATGATACAATGATGTCACGGAACATGGAAGAGCCTGACTGTCTCTTCCGTTATGACATCATCATATAGGCAGTATGATGAGATTCAACTGGATTTGAAAAGAAAAGAGCTTTTATCTGCGGCAGAGAGAGAAAGATGACACTTTTAAAGGATCGTTTTAACGAGAGGGGCCGGATGTGCAGAGGAAGGGTGGCGGAACAGTTTGTGTCAGTGCTTTAAAAAAAGAGGATTAACTATAGGGCAACATCCACCAGAGACTGAGGCAATATAAAATACGGAGCAATGCATTATGGGAGATTACGAACACGCTGCACACTCACTTAACTTTTACTTGCGACTTCAACACAGCATAAAGTCAAGAAAGCTGATGTCAGCCATTCAGGCACAGTAATCCTACAGAGATTACGGATCCCCTCGAAATCTTTAAATATCCAACTGCGGACACTAATCCAGAGGTTCAGTTCTCTGACATGAAAAAGAAAGCTGACATGCCGATCTTTAAAGAGCATTATGCAATCACAAATATGATTATTGATCTTTTTTTTTTAATTCTCAAATACAACAAACAAAAAGCCTATCTAGAGTATGTGGTAACATCTACTGTAAATACTTTATTTGTAATCTGACTACAGCACACTGTCCTGTGAATAAACAATGGCTTCTATCACGATTGTGGATTTCATCATGTGAAACACTGGGACAAATCACTTCCTGTCCCAGAAAGGGCTTTTTGTCTCTTTGTGGATGCTGCTGTATCAGAAATCACTGCTACTAACCTTTCCTGGAGGATCAGAAGCTTGTGGGGTCTTTGCTCATTTATAACACTTAACTACAGAAATCCAATCCTACTTCTACAATACAACACAGAATTGTCATATAAAAATCCCATTTCTCAAACAAGGTGGGTGCTTGAAACTCCACAGTAAATATGATTCCTACAGTACAGTAAACCTGCTCACACATAGTGATAGTAAATAATAAGGGAGAAGGAAGCTGGGATGCAAAACCAGGCTATTTGCTCCTGGATACGTTTTAGGCCATATTCATAACCCCTGAAACCGCATCTCAGTTCTATTCATTTTATTCTATTCGTTTAGGAAATTACTAAATAATGATGGGGCTAGAGAAAAAGTTAGAGGGGAAGTAAACATCTATAAACTACTAACCCAGGTGATTTTCCTTGCTTGTTGTGTTGCTTTGGATAAGAGCATCTGCTAATTGATTAAATGTAAATTTATTCTATTCTATTCATTCGTTTCTCATAGGGGGTCAAATATTGCTATGATTGCTCATCAGTCTTTTTGTTTATTTGCACATTTCCATTGAGAGCTACTGAATATGGATTGGAGAGCTCATGGTGGTGTGTAGCTCTGAGCGGTGATGAACGCACCGCCTGCTCTTCAGGTGAACGCTCCATATTTACACACTCAGACAATGACAACATAATAACTGAGGCGCTCTGCTCTCTTACTAAACTTCTCTCTCATATTCACCGTTTTCTCTTTTCTACCCTCCGCTCATGCCAATTTCACTGTCCTTCTCAGACTCCTTACCTTCTTGCCTCCTTCCTGTCCAAAACTAAAGTGAGCTGCCCATCATTCTGATTGCAATATTGTCTTCCAGTTACATACTTTATATCCTCCCATGCATCATTTCAGAGAGAAACTCGTTAGGACATCAGTGGCACGCAGTGGAAGAAAAAAAAGGAAAAAAATAAAAAAATAAATTCATGCTTTTCCAGGTTAAATTTTGGATTTACAAGTTTAAACGTTTTAAAGTCATAATGTACAACAATAATTACCTTTTATTATCAAGAAGAATACTTTTACATAAATAATTTTATGTAATAAGTAAATCATTATTAGAAGTTATATATAAGTATATATAAGTATTTAATTTATAAAAGATGCATGGATGGATTAGAAATAAATTATTTATAAATATAATAATCTAAATTCTTAATTATAAATGTATTTATTTGTTTATTTATTAAAACCAAGTTAACTATTTGCAAACAATTATTTACTGTTGTCACTGTTTGACAGTGTTATTCTAGAAGAAAATATTAAATTATATTTGATCTCACATTCAAATATATTTTATTAAAGTAAATATAATAAAATATTATTAGTTTTCTTTCTGCACTGTAATTGAGTTTCTTTTCCAGATTTTTTGAGGAGGCACTGCCTTCCTCACCGCTTCAGTCAAAATGCCCTTGTCAGGACTCAGGAATCCCTTTCCACCCATCCCTGCCATCATGCTCGGAGCAGATTTCATGACAATGACAGCTGGCTCCTTCATGCATGGTGACAGACAAGCAACTCAGTTTGAAGACAGCCAATCAGAGCCATAGATTCAATCACACAAAAACATATATACAAACACCCCTCCTCCATTTTCTCGACTTTTACCCAGCACACAGAGCCTCTTATTTTTCTCTTTTAAGCCCCTCAGGGTCAACTCACCAACACAGAGCTTTGTCTGAAAATCCTTACAGCCGCTAAACATGAAAATCCGGAGTGTGTATGTGTGTGTGTGTGTGTGTGTGTGTGTGTGTGTGTGTGTGCTTCCTTGCTGTACAACATCTCTATAGGACATTGTGTAGTCAAGGTCAGCAGCGGTGTAAAGGGACAGGGGACTAATAGATTCATTTACAGAACCAATCCTGAGATGGCCACATCAATATGAAGGCAAAAAATGAATCAATGGTAAATAATCAGCAATTCAGTAGCTTCACCCCATAGGAAATCATCTCTACAGAGGATAGAAGATCAAACCTGTTAATGTTTAGTTCATAAGCATGAAAGGACATAAACCGCAGGCCTGCAGGCTCTGAATTTAGTCTCATTCCTAAAGCTACTTAGCTACTTCCAGACAAGTTATTGAATCTTAAACAGCAAAAGAAACTATATAGTGAGTTACGAATGCATTTAAAATTAATAATACGAAATTGCCATAAAATTAATAACTGAAAGGACTTACTCAAAAGTGGAGTATTTATAATAACTGTATTATATTATATTATATTTTATTCAGTTAAAATATAAGTGTTTGCATAAGTAATTACAATACATTACTAAGGAATTTACATTTCTAGGAATTTATAGGAAAACCATGATCTGAGCTTCAGCCTAATCCAGACCATGTAAACACATGATAAACACAGATGCTATACATTAACAACACATATGGCACACAGACAGTACATGCTGTGCTCATTAGCGATGACCCACCTACACTGCATGACAGAGAAAACTTTAAAGAAGATCATGCATCTTGTTAGAAGGTGTGAGCTTCTTGATGAGTTTACTTTCTCATATAGCCTTTCTTAACAGTAAACAAGGTTCACGTGGTTTGCTCCTGATACACATAGTCTACTGCAGTGGCTGTTAATGAATTATTTACAAAATGGTAGGTACAGTTCATGCAAAACTATAATGTCTTACAAATACTGTACTTGTAGTTAAAACTGTCCAGCAGTATACTGACTGAGCAATGTTATCCCACAAATCAATTTCCATTTGTAGGCTCAAGAATTGGATTATAATCCAATAAACTCTCCAAAGGTCAATAGACGGCCAATATGGGATGAAATAATAATGCATCCTCCAGAAAGGAGGTCAGTAGGACTTTCTGGACAGATTTGTGTTAAATAATAGATGAATAAATGAATGAATAAAAGCTTTCACATTAAACTGAGCTGATGAGCTCAGGAATCTTATTGGCTGAGAGGTGCCAGGGAGAAACATCATTGGCTATGGTGCTATGATGTGTGTTGCCAGTGGTTGGAGGACAGAGTTGACTTTATTATACTGAACAAATAATCATAAATTGACACTGCAGTGGAATCAAAGATAGACTACATCATAATTAATGTATAGCCCAGCTACAGAAAGCCATAGTGAGATATTAACTTGGAACTGAATCACAAATCACTAACCATTACGTCAAAAACATTAAATATCTTTGTAAGATAACAAAATGGCAAATTGCACAAGTCCACCATCATTTCTTTGAAATTTCTTTGCTACTGCATAATCACAGATTCTAGCTATTTTTATTATTTTAGCTAAATGATGGTTAGATTTGGATTCTCTACCATTTTAAGTCCAGAAAACATCAACAGGAAGTGCTAAGCTGTGCCTGAGGAGAATAAGCTGACAGTCCCTGGTGAATTAGTTTGGGTGTGACACTCAGGAGGCTGCGGCTGAAAAATCCCTGAGTCATCATAATCACTGCATACACTAATTACAAGACAAAAATGATCACTGCAAACATCAAATCATCATGCTAAGTGAATTGCTTTTGAGGCACAATCCCTTTTACATAATTTTTAAAGCCAGTTTGAGTGAAAACCAACAAAATATGTTTTTTGGTCAGCGTCAATAGCCTTGTGGGTAGTGCACCGACATACAGCGCCGTTGCGCTATGGGCGTCCCAAGTTCAAATCCCAGCTCGAGGACCTTTCCCGATCCCACCCCCCTCTCTCTCTCCCACTTCACTTCCTGTCATCTCTAGACTGTCCTATTATCATAAAGTTAAAAAAAAAAAACAGAAAAAACAAAAGTTTTTTGTAACGCTTTCCATACAAAATTTGTGCGAAAAAAAAAAAAAACATTTTGGGTAAATGCATAATAAAATGTATAATAAAATATCAAAACTACTATATATGACCAAACATCTAAATATAATTAAAACTAAATTTTAGAAACAAAGCTGCCACATTTTCAGAGAATCTATCTTGAATAACTAATTTTAAGAAATCTTATTCTTATTGAAGCATCTTATGCATTGGTGTAAGAATAACTCTCACTAAATGAATTCATTATTTTTATATCCACAGTTTTGCTATTTACAAGTTGAAAACTCAAATATAGAGAGAAGGAGGGACATAAAGAGAGCAAGAGAAAGAGAGAGAGACTGAGACTCCCCACTTTTTTGATAGAAACCAATCACAATTCAATATGCAAATTTTACATTGACAATCTCTGGCAGTTCGATATTAAATGGCATTCAGTCAGTGAGAAATTTCACTACTTTAAAATACTTTCACTACTTTTCTTAGAAAACTACAGAGTATATAAAAAAATAGCTTGCAAGAACTACAGTTATTCAAATTAATAACTAATACAAGATATAAACAAGCCCCATTCTACAGAAATGAGTGTTAGGTTTGGAAAAGCCCCAGGCATTCAGCTGAACATGAGTAAAGATGCATGTTAACAAACCTCACAGCTGAGCACCACTGAGAGTGTGATGTGGGTGGAAAAGTGAAGTCACCTCTTTCTCTCTGGTGGGCGAAGGAGCAAAAAGTGGCAAAGCACTTGTTGATTTTTCAAGCATTGTCACAAGATCGACAGTTCAAGACATTTAGATTCCGACATCCAACATTCAGATCCCTAACGTACCTCTGTGCCCGTCGCCTGCAAAATCAACAGCATGCTAGGAGGAATTCTTGGGCCGCCCATCCTTGGTTTAGAAATGTTTGAGGAAAGAAGTGATAAGCAATTTTGGTAACATTAATATTACTTTCACAACACAAAGTTTCACAACTATTCAAACTTCTATTTGAGTCCAAATCCTCCCACACAATAAGCCTCCAGCATTTCTGAAACTAACCCTAAAGTTATCCACTATCTATTTGGGGCATATTATATCATAATCGCCCACATGTACCGCACTGGAATGACAGCGCAGCTCTCAGCTTTTGCTTAGCCAACACAAGGGTGCATTGCGATATTTGTGCCATCCTTTAATAACTGAATCAAAAAACCTGGCACTGAGGGCCATTTACACTTATAGATGCCCTAAATGATGTACATGGGGTTTGGTAAATAACATTTTGGCAAATGATATTTTAAAACAAATGTACAACGATGACTCATAAGATAATACAGCTGTGTTATTCCAGAAGATTAATTTTTTCTTTCTCTTTCATGCACACACACATTGCTGCACTGAGCGCTGACTTAAACTACTTACAAAGAATCTTATATGGGTCCTTTATAAATTAAGGAATTTACCCAACATTTAAACTAAGGCTTTACCAAAGAAGGCATTTAAAGGGATAGTTCACTGAAAAATGAAATTTACCCCATGATTTACTCACCCTCAAGCCATCCTAGGTGTATATGTTTTTCTTCTTTCAGACGAATACAGTCAAAGTTATATTTAAAAATGTCCTGGCTCTTCCAAGCTTTATAATGGCAGTGAATGGGTGTTGAGATTTTGAAACTCAATAAAGTGCATCCATCCATCATAAAAACTACATAAAGCTACAGAAGCTACATAAAGCTACAGAAGTCTATTATTAACCCCCCAGAGCCGTGCGGAGTAGTTTTTATGATGGATGAATGCACGTTATTGGGCAAAATCTCAACACCCATTCACTGCCATTATAAAACTTGGAAGAACCAGGACATTTTTTATTATAACTCATATTGTATTCGTCAGAAAGACGAAAGTCATATACAACTAGGATGGCTTGAGGGTGAGTAAATTATGGAGCAATTTTCATTTTTCGGTGAACTATCACTGCAACACACCTCTCTTATTTGTATAGGTTACATTTTTATCTCATGCTTTTAGTAAAACAGAAGATAAAGTCTGCACAGAAAGTTCAAAAGAATAGCATTTCTTTACATATAAATCTATTGTAACATTATAAATGTCAGTACTGTCACTTTTGATGATTTTGATTTTGATTTTGACTAACTTCAATGACTCCAATGACCTACTAAACTGCTAAACTTGAATTTTGACATTTAGTAGCACACTAGCATACAGAAGGCCTCAAAGCTAATAGACATAAACTAAAAGCCACACCAGTCCAATTTTCAGAGGCTTCAGGTTTTTATTTTATGCTATATGTATATGTATACATATACACATACACATATATACACATATACATATATACATACATACATACATACATATACATATACAGGTGCATCTCAATAAATTAGAATGTCGTGGAAAAGTTCATTTCAGTAATTCAACTCAAATTGTGAAACTCATGTATTAAATAAATTCAATGCACACAGACTGAAGTAGTTTAAGTCTTTGGTTCTTTTAATTGTGATGATTTTGGCTCACATTTAACAAAAACCCACCAATTCACTATCTCAACAAATTAGAATATGGTGACATGCCAATCAGCTAATCAACTCAAAACACCTGCAAAGGTTTCCTGAGCCTTCAAAATGGTCTCTCAGTTTGGTTCACTAGGCTACACAATCATGGGGAAGACCGCTGATCTGACAGTTGTCCAGAAGACAATCACTGACACCCTTCACAAGGAAGGTCAGCCACAAACATTCATTGCCAAAGAAGCTGGCTGTTCACAGAGTGCTGTATCCAAGCATGTTAACAGAAAGTTGAGTGGAAGGAGAAAGTCTGGAAGCAAAAGATGCACAACCAACCGCGGGATCCGCAGCCTTATGAGGATTGTCAAGCAAAATTGATTCAAGAATTTGGGTGAACTTCACAAGGAATGGACTGAGGCTGGGGTCAAGGCATCAAGAGCCACCACACACAGACATGTCAAGGAATTTGGCTACAGTTGTCGTATTCCTCTTGTTAAGCCACTCCTGAACCACAGACAACGTCAGAGGCGTCTTACCTGGGCTAAGCAGAAGAAGAACTGGACTGTTGCCCAGTGGTCCAAAGTCCTCTTTTCAGATGAGAGCAAGTTTTGTATTTCATTTGGAAACCAAGGTCCTAGAGTCTGGAGGAAGGGTGGAGAAGCTCATAGCCCAAGTTGCTTGAAGTCCAGTGTTAAGTTTCCACAGTCTGTGATGATTTGGGGTGCAATGTCATCTGATGGTGTTGGTCCATTGTGTTTTTTGAAAACCAAAGTCACTGCACCCGTTTACCAAGAAATTTTGGAGCAATTCAAGCTTCCTTCTGCTGACCAGCTTTTTAAAGATGCTGATTTCATTTTCCAGCAGAATTTGGCACCTGCCCACACTGTCAAAAGCACCAAAAGTTGGTTAAATGTCCATGGTGTTGGTGTGCTTGACTGGCCAGCAAACTCACTAGACCTGAACCCCATAGAGAATCTATGGGGTATTGTCAAGAGAAAAATAAGAAACAAGAGACCAAAAAATGCAGATGAGCTGAAGACCACTGTCAAAGAAACCTGGGCTTCCATACCACCTCAGCAGTGCCACAAACTGATCATCTCCATGCCACGCCGAATTGAGGCAGTAATTACAGCAAAAGGAGCCCCTACCAAGTATTGAGTACATATACAGTAAATGAACATACATTTCAGAAGGCCAACAATTCACTAAAAATGTTTTTTTTTTTATTGGTCTTATGAAGTATTCTAATTTGTTGAGATAGTGAATTGGTGGGTTTTGGTTAAATGTGAGCCAAAATCATCACAATTAAAAGAACCAAAGACTTAAACTACTTCAGTCTGTGTGCATTGAATTTATTTAATACACGAGTTTCACAATTTGAGTTGAATTACTGAAATAAATGAAGTTTTCCACGACATTCTAATTTATTGAGATGCACCTGTATATATATAATATATATATATATGATATAAATGGCTTGTTTTGTTTACTGTGTTGAGACGTGCTGAAGTTGCGTTTGGTCTCATACCTTGTCAGTGTTGTGTGCTTGCTTAGCCCTTTGTTGTGATAAACAGTAAAGTGTGTTCAGCTGAATTCAACTGCCGTTTTGTCAAACGGGTATAAAAAAGGTTAGTATACCGCAGCAGCGGTCACGGTCTCGTGTGAAGACCGAAGAGTGTAAAGACCATCGACTCTACTGAGTGACTCCACCGGGCAGGGACACCGGCAAGGGACACAAGTATCGCTTTTGATTCATCCTCTTTTCTACACCTTGCTTCACTTCTGTTTCAGTTTTTACGACCAAATCTTATTATGTGTTTCCATATCCCTACTATTACTACCACTTGCAAACCACGCATCACACACTATAGGCAGCGCAATCCTAACAACCTGCACACTTTGCCTATGTCTGCTAATACACTACTTTCTTTTTCTATTGGTCTCTGGAATTGTCAGTCTGCAGCAAACAAAGCAGATTTCATTACATCTATTTCTAGTCATTCAAGACTAAACCTCATGGGCCTGACAGAGATGTGGATCAAACCAGAGGACACTGCTACTCCTGCAGCACTCTCCAATAATTTCTCATTTTCCCACACTCCCTGTCTGACTGGAAGCGGTGGAGGTACTGGTCTGCTTATCGCTAATGATTGGAAATTATTCCTTTACCCTCTCTGGGTTTTAACAGCTCCTTTGAATCACATTCAGTCACTATTACCCATGATTTTAAAATCCATTTTGTAGTTGTTTATTGACCCCCAGGACCACAAGGTAACTTCTTGGATGAATTAGATGTGCTGCTTTCAACCTTTCCTGAGGATGGTACTCCCTTAGTTATGCTTATATACTTCAACATCCACCTAGATAAACCTCAGGCCGCAGACTTCCACACTCTGCTTGCCTCTTTTCATCTCAAGAGTGTTAACTACAGCTACTCACAAATCAGGCAACCAACTGAACCTTATTTACACACGACACTGCTCCACTGATCATGTGCTAGCTATGTGAAAGGGTGTGGCGCAAATCAAAAAAAAAATTCTACTGACCTTAATGTGTATCAGTCACTCCTCTCTTCCTTCTCTGCTAATGTCTCCACTGCTAAAAGGACACACTATCATAACAAAATTAACAACTCTCACATGCTCTTCAAAACATTTTCCTCGCTCCTTTGTCCTCCTCCTCCCCCTCCTTCATCAACTCTAACAGGTGACGACTTTGCCACATTCTTCATTAATAAAATTAAAACCATCAGTGCACAATTTTCCACACCACAATCTGTCAAGCACATCTTACCAGCAAACATACACTCATTCACATCCTTCTCTTCACTCTCTGAGGCAAAGTCTCCAAACTCATCCTTTCTAATCATCCTACTACTTGTCCGCTTGATCCTATTCCATCTCATCTCCTTCAAGCCATTTCTCCTGCAGTTGTACCTGCACTCACTCACATCATTAACACATCCCTTCACACTGGTGTTTTTCCCTCAGCATTTAGGCAGGCTCGTATAACCCCACTACTTAAGAAACCCACCCTTAACCCATCTCTTTTAGAGAACTACAGACCAGTTTCCCTTCTTCCTTTCATTGCAAAAACACTTGAACGAGCTGTGTTCAACCAAGTCTCTGCCTCTCACACAGAACAACTTCCTCGACAGCAACCAGTCTGGTTTCAGAAGTGGACATTCAACCGAGCTTGCCTTGCTCTCAGTTGTTGGAGCCCTAAGACTGGCAAGAGCAGATTCCAAATCTTCACTACTTATCTTGCTGGATCTGTCTGCTGCTTTTGACAAGGTTAACCACCAGATCCTCCTGTCAACCCTTTTGGCAAAGGGCATCTCAGGAACCGCACTCCAGTGGTTTGAGTCTTACCTCTCAGGTCCTTCAAGGTATCTTGGAGAGGTGAGGTGTCCAAGTCGCAACATCTAACTACTGGGGTGCCTCAGGGCTCAGTTCTTGGACCACTTCTCTTCTCTTGTCTACAAGACATCACTAGGTTCTGTCATTCAGAAACATGGCTTTTCATATCACTGCTATGCTGATGACACTCAACTCTACCTCTCCTTCCATCCTGATGATCCGACGATAGCTGCTCGCATCTCAGCTTGTCTAACAGACATTTCTTGCTGGATGAAGGACCATCACCTTCAAGTCAACCTTGCCAAGACAGAACCACTTGTGGTTCCATCAAACCCATCATTTCATTACAATTTCACCATCCAGTTAGGCACATCAACCATAACTCCTTCAAAAACAGCCAGAAATCTTGGAGTTATGATTGATGATCAGCTGACTTTCTCAGATCACATTGCTAAAACTGCCCAGTCCTGCAGATTTGCTTTATTCAACAATAAGAAGTTCAGACCCTTTCTTTCAGGAACATGCTTCACAAATCCTTGTTCAAGCTCTTGTTCTGTCCAGGCTGGACTATTGCAATGCTCTCTTGGCAGGTCTTCCAGCCAGTTCTATCAAACCTTTACAATTAATCCAGAATGCGGCAGCAAGATTAATTTTTTAATGAGCCGAAAAGAATGCACGTCACAACTCTGTTTATATATTTGCACTGGTTACCAATAGCTGCTCGCATAAAATTCAAGGCATTAATGTTTGCCTACAAAACCACCACTGGCTCTGCACCCCTTTACCTAAATTCATTACTTCAGACTTATGTGCCTTCTAGAACATCGCTTTATTGTGCCATCCCAAAGAGGCACAAAATCACTTTCACTGACTTTTAAATTAAATGTTCCCTCCTGGTGGAATGACCTGCCCAACTCAATCCGAGCAGCTGAGTCCTTAGCCATCTTCAAGAATCGGCTAAAAACACATCTCTTCCATCTTTATTTGACCCTCTAACTCTAGCACTCTCTATTCAAATTCTATTCTTAAAAAAAAAAAAAATCTATTTGTTTTCTTTTTATTTATTATAAAATTAACAAAAGCAAAAAAGGCCTCGAACACTAGCTTGCTCTATTCTTTTCTATTCTATCTGTCTTCTTTTTATTTATTAAATTTTAAAAAAAAAACTTGCTACATGTACTGCGTTAAGCTAACAGACTTGTTATAGCACTTGCATATCATTTGTTGATTTTGCTTCCATTGTCCTCATTTGTAAGTCGCTTTGGATAAAAGCGTCTGCTAAATGACTAAATGTAAATGTAAAATATATATATATATATATATATATATATATATATATATATATATATATATATATATATATATACACACATAAGCAGAGGGAGAGCATGTCAACACCTGGTGTTTCTCGCTCTGACAGTCGTCTGCTCAGGCTGTGAAACAGGAAAGGAGGGGTTAGACAGAAAAAGAAGGCAAAGTGAGGAAAGTGAGGATGTGAGAAAAAAGTGAGTGATACTTATTGCTCAAAGTCAAAGAATCTTCCACTACCCTCATCTCATTTCTTTATACTGAAAGGCCTTAAATCAAACTGAGACAGACAGAAAGGTATATGTAACTCAAAAGTTACTCAAAATTCATGGAGAAATAATAGTCATGCACTTTAAAGGCAAGTAAGGTGATTTGGTTCAAAAACATTTTTTGCTATGCTGGTTGAAAAGTCTCTTCACATCCCCTGTTCACGCAGACATGATACATCATCAGCACGTTCCATCACGCTATTGCAGACAGAGCAAGAATGGAAGGCGTTATTATTGTAATATTATGCACTTTGTACTGTAATGTTTTCTCACCAGTGAATGACACATGAGGTAATCTGACAGCGCTGCGTTGCCGTCTCTCATCACATCGCTGGTTAGACACTGGTCTGCCTGTGCGCGCTCATGTGTTTTGGAGGAGGTGTGGTTTTGAGAGTGATTTGCAGGAATGGTGGGATCTTATGCTTTCAAAGATAGCTTGCTCCAAAATTGCCTACCCTACCTTTAAGAGTTCCATCTATAACATGAGGAAAACTTGTACCCATTAGCATAAAATAACAGCAGATCATAGTATATTCTGATCAGCACAATACTAGAAGAAACGTAAATACTTGTCAAGGAAGCGCAGAAACAACATGCTAATGCGAGCTCTACCTCAGTTTTACTAATTGAGTTTATTCAAGTAATTAATTGGCTTGAGCATCCTCTCACCCTGGATCAGACTGTGATTTTGTTGCTGTATAATAAAGAGTTCAGGATAAATAACAGCATCAAACTGTGCTCATCAAACTCTTCAGGTGGTTCTGATTAGGTTTTGGTCTGTGAAAGTAAAACTCAGTGGTTTGTTAATAGACGTGACGGAAGCAAAGCTTGAGATACTGTTCAGGGATGAGAAAATCACATTGATTAGGAGAAAGACGCAAATAATATCTGACTGATTACCCTGCTACAAAGCCACTCAGATCTAATCATTACATAGCTATTTCATTTACCAGCTGGACGGACATGCTCATCAGAAAGACACCATTTTACCATAAAAGTGCAAATGTTTTCTATTTATTTATTTGTAGAGCTTCTCTTTTCTCACCTCTAAACCCAGTGAAATGCAGGGCATTTTGAAGTGCATGAACGCTGCATGAAACAATTTCTAAATCATTATTTTTGTCTGGATTCTGGCAACAAAACTTCAGAAATGTATTTGAGAGACTGGTTTTCAGAGAATATATCTTGATTATAAGTTTAGTTTAAAAACTTAAATATAAGTACTTGTTTATATTTCTAAATATAAACAACTTAAAATGTACTTGTTTATATTTCTAAATTCAATTTTATATCTTTTTTCCATGTAGCATAAACCTCACTACATTTTGTTAGTTTAAAATAATAAAAGAAAAAATAAAATGAAAATATGAAAAATAAGAAAAAGACAATCTCTGAAGCCAATATATATATAATTTTCCTTTAATAATGTTTAAATATTTGTACATAGGGAAATCAGGTTAATTGGGTTATGTTTTGACAGAGACGGCTATGAAAAAATGTCCTAAATTATTCTGAACTAACAGATATTGATCTACTGTGTGCAAAATGGCTCATTATGACTGGCAGCATGCAAAAATAAGAGTTTATAAAGGATGACAACAATTTCCAGAGAGCTGTTAAAACACAAAACAAACCAGAGAAGGCAAATCATTATAGCCACAGGGAAAAATCTTTGAAAATGGAGCTATTTACTAAACAGCAAGAAAACAAATATTCAGTTGCTATAGCTATTTATTTGCAAGTCTGACAAACTGTTTATGCGTGATGAATTTTTGCACATTTACATATGTTTGATACATATATTAGGTAAAAGAACATAAAATTCCTCCTTATGACGCAAATTCTAGGGAACGTAACTAGGAAGAATAACTGCATCATAATATGGTATCAAACTGAAAATACAGCACAGAGAGAAGAAGTCCTTGGCTTGTGTGACAGTAGATAAGAGGTCTGGGCCAGTTATTGTGTGGACAGAACACTAAGCACTTGCACCCACTTAAGACTCCAGCAAACACTGTTCTGGACCACAAAAGAGGGAGAGAGGAGAGAAAGAGGCAGAGGACAGGAGGATACGGGAAGAGAAGTACTAAGAGGATGAATGCGTGTCTGCACGTCTATTTTAAGATGGGTGTCTGAGCAGCTAGGCTCAGGGCTTGGGGCACTGCTGGTGCCTGATCCACATTTCAGTCCTTCATTGTATGAGCAGAATCACATGACTGAGAGAGAAGGGGGGATTGGACTCTTTGTAAACTCAGATAAAGCCGTTTTCTTATCGTGGCTGCTTCTGGTGGTGATTTCATGTGTAGATCTGGAGGATTTCACTTATCAGTCTTATATTGATCTTTAAAGAAGGTATTTTCTTCAAAATAGCTGGAACATCATCATTTTAACGCATATACCACCACAAAATAGAAAAAACGTAATGTATAAATCAACAGATTGAGAACTGGTGGCACTGTGTGTTGAAACAAACATAAGATTATATACTGAATATAATGGTCCAACTATGGGAACTTTTCAATTGGGGTTGATGATTTTTATTAAACATTTTCTTCTTTTTTATTAAACAATTACAATAAGAAAACAACCATTAACAGCAACTTCTAACAACTAATAATAAATAAAAATGAATACATTCACATTACATTACACATAATGGGTCACATTACATATTTTTTAAAATGCCTTTTAGATTTTATTGTTTTACGCTGTCCCAACACAGATTTTCAATCTTAAACTATAAAAATCTGACATAAAAAATTAAATTGTTAATTACATTTAATTTAATGATTAATTAAAACGAAAATAATCTAATCAAAAAAGTGAAGTAAACGTAAACCAAACTTAAAACTGTATTTCTAAAAAAGCTACAATTTTGTCAAATTATGAAAAAAATTTTTTTAAAAACAATTAAAAATTAAAGAATAGTTTCTATTTAAGACAAATAAAACACTAGCAATGAAATTAGCCTATGCAAGACAAAGGTGTGTACATTTCCAGGGTGGATGTTTTAGTACGGAAGATTTCTTGCTGTGGAGGACATCTGATGAAATCTAACCTGGCTGCTGGAGGAGTGGAAAGGAGGAGTAGAGAACAGCAGCAGATAATGAACGGAAAAGAGTGACCAGTGTGGGAGAGAGAGAACGACAACAGCGAAGGAAGAGAAGAGCAAAAAAACAGAAAGATCCCGAGCGGAGGAGAAGAGGGGCAGTCAAACGCAGCAGAATAAGCTGAGTTAGTAAGAGGACTGATGGATAGACAGAACAAGGAAGAGATAGAAAAACAGCACCGTGGAGGGTGAAGTCAGAAAGTCAGTTAATGAGCAGGAAAGAATGACGAGTGTGGGAGAGAAATAATGAGGGGGGGGGGTCTTCAACACTTCATTACATTCTCCATTTTACAGCAATCTGTCTTCCTGAGAAGATCCACCATATTTATTACCTCATAACATCCATTACCATGACAATAAACCTTACCCGGCAACAGCTAACATAACAAGCTAGCACCTTCTTACACCTAAATCCTAAAATAGCCACAAAACATGAGCGCAACAGAGCAGGATGAAGTGAGAAACCTCCAATGCAGTTGCCCTCCATTAAACTCTGAGGAGAAGGTTAGACTGAGAACTGCAGACTTATCAGTGACTGGTGATACATCACATGCAATGACAGCGAACATTTGGATTCATTCTTTCAATGCTTGTTATATGAGCAAGAAAACTATCTACATCAGCGCTGGAGGTCACTGTACTGTTGGTCACTAGTAGGCGGATTTCAAGTGGACTGCCAAACTGGCCTAGCTTTTAAAAATCTGAACACAAAATGAGTTATGTCATTTTATTTTGACAATAAATCAGCTTGTTGCCGCTAAAATGATCATTATGTATAGGAATATCAATTGCAGCAGTGAATAATGCATCATATGAAGAAGATCAATACATGAATCAAGCTCACTTCAGAATGCCCACGGTTTCTGATGCAGCTTTCCACACATCATTTTTTATTTATTGCCATATGTGGGCTGAGACAAAATATTTATGACTGTGAAATTGCTCACAGTAACATGAAGATCTCCTCCGTCTTGCCTACACTGTCTCAATGAAGACGGATCACGTGAGCTCCGCCGTCTTTGCTCTTATTGGTTGTTGCTGGTCATTTGCATAAAATGAAACTTTTTTGGAGTTATTGGACATGCCCACATCCTGTAACTGCCGGAATCCACCTACACTATTGAAATTACTTTCTTTCATGTAAATGATCTCTAGAGTGACTTTACAATATGGTGGAAAACCAGATAAATCGGGGATGGATCCATCACCCTGCTGAGACGAGCATGAATTTCAAGACTGCCTTGTGCTGGTTAGTGCTGGCTTGCTGCTGATCTAGCTGGTGGACCAGAGAACTGAAACTGCAGATTGAATGAAGTTCTTTCTGGTGAAGCTTGGTTAAGCTAGCGATAATGGCTGGAGGAGTTTAAGGGGACTTGTTCAAGATGAAACTGGTGCAAATCTGGCTATGAACCCTTTCCATCTCTATTTTACCCTGCACTTTCCTGTCTACTCTATCATTGGCTCTCAACGTTCTTGACTCCAAGGCCCCCCAATATCCACAACAATGTTCAAAGGCCCCATGACTGTTCCAGCTATTCATGATTTACTGAATAATGATTTTTAAAATTGTAATGCTTGTTTTGTCTTTATTTTAAATCATTTTAAATAAACTCACCCTTAAAAGTTAGCAGAGACCCCCTGGTTGAGCACCACCGCCCTATTGGTTAAAAGCCAAAAATTCATTGAAAACCATGGCATATCATGGCAACTAGCTAATGAGACTGAAATGTGAAGGAGAACTAAATGTGAAGTCAATCAGTATTCAAAGAGCCAATCATCACAGATTTGTTACATGCATAATAATTAGCCAAATTCCTTAAAAACACAGCTTCACATCTGAATTGACCGAAATGTTAATATCCCTTCTCAGAACTGAACCGCCATCATCAAAGATCTTCAAACTTATCAATAACCCTTCATAGATTTGTTAGAAGGTATTTACATCACATCATAAGGGTTCTCCCGAGCAGGCGCTGGTGTGCTGCAGTGGCCATATTTAGATTTACTGCCAATCAATACTGGAACAGGTGGATCATATGACATCCCAACACAGTCACTGCAGCTAAAAACAGCAACATCGAGCAGCGTTCAACACACAAACAACTCTAAAACTACTGCTTTTGGCTACTTTATTGGTCTGAAACACTAAGGACAGATCGGTGACTAACCAAACACCAAACAGTGACCAATGAGCCAAAGATCCCAAACGGACCCTCCATGCATCTGAAAGCAGCTCAACCTGACCCCTGGTATGTCTGCTGGTATACTTCTGGTAGAAAATCAACTCTAATGTCACACAACAACAGTATCAGGGTCTTGGCGTTCCGGCAGAGCACAATTCCCCTTTGTTATTTCCCCAGAAACAAACTAATGCAAAAGTCTTGAATGTGACTCCTTGTGGGAACATTTATGCATTTAGCAGACGCTTTTATCCAAAGCGACTTACATTGCATTCAAGTTACAGTTTTATACATTTCTATCAGCTCATTTCTATCAGAAGAATGCAGAGCCTCGTGTTTGGGTGCATCGCGGCCAAGAGGTGGTGGATAACTGACATCTCGCTAATTATGTCAGTCAGACTTAAATAATGCATGAGCATCTATTTTAACCACCCTCTTCGGAAAACGAGGCTGAAAGCGTTCATAATGACATAACTACCACCCGTTCAGAGTCGACAGTCAAAACTGCACATTTCCTTTCATTAAATATGCAACAATCACCCGAGACCTTGAGATAATACGATACCGCTCACATACCGTCAGCCTTCTTAGGATGCATCGGGTCCAAGAGGTAGGGAGTGTGTGTCTTCCTTTGTGTGTGAAAGCTAAATGAAAGGATGCTAGCTGCTCTCTGCAACTCTAAAACATGCCAGGTAGGCAAATCGCACACACATACACCCGCACGCAACGCTGCCGCACTCGCCAAACGGGTTCAAACCCAAGCCTGGCATGGAAGACGGGCCATCAAATCACTGCAGGTGTGATGAAAATAAACAGAACGCATCAAACACGCATGCATGCACAAGGGCTGGACACACTCGGTCACGCTAGCTCAATGTCAATCACATCCACACACAAAGAGCGGCGGCGAGATGCGGTGGACAGCAAATGGAAGAGATCTCGATGGTGTGGTGCTCACCGGTATCTTCCTGTTTTCTGCTCGTTTCAGCACATTTCTCCTGGCAGCCTCCAACGATGCACCGGCTACATCCCCTCCTCCCTCGCGGTCTCCTCTGTTCGCTCAATCGCTCCTCTTCCTTGTGATTTATTTAATTATTTCTCCCCCTCCCTGCCGTTCTGTCGCTCGCTGCGTGCAGTCGTTACAGCTAGCTGTCCTTGTATAGGCTGCGTCCTCGATGGATGGATGGATGGATGGATGGATGGAGGGATGTTTCTACAGGACCAGGCGGCTCTGCTGGAAGCCTTAATTGAGATGGGTGGCACAGACAAAAGGAGGGAGTCCCTGCAACACAGACGGATGTTTTGCTACAGTGCTTGGCTCTGCTCTGCACTCTTCGCCTATCCTCTCTATTATTTCACTCTCTCGCCCTGTTCTCTCTCTCTCCCTCTCTCATCCTTTCGTCAGGGTGTAGCTGGGTCCCCAGAGAGCCGGTGGCAAACAGCTGAGGGGCTTTGTGGAAAACACGGCGCAGAGCGGGAGGGTGACTGGAACGGAGCGTCAGTGTGGATGGTGAAAGAGCTTAGTGTGTGGTGAATGAGGAGGAGGGGAAGAGGAGGACGGAGGATGGAGGGTCTGATAATGGCAGGGACTGTTTGCTAATTAGTGGTAATTTGAACAAACCCTAACTCGAACTACATTTTGCCATTTACTGTGCACGGATATGAATGATACCTCAAAGCGCGCTGAAAGGCCTGCTTTTATGTTTCTAAGTCAGTTGCATGGTGGACGATAAATTATGCGAAAATACTTACAATAGAATTTACAGTAAAAAAAAGATCTGAGTGACCACATCATAGAGGCTTGGAAGTGGGCTCTCTTCATTTGGGTCTGTAAGCAACCACATAGCAACCACTTCACAAACAAACACTTTCTTCAGAAAATGGCAAATTATATATCAATTTAAAAATTAAATGTCAGCGCTGATAGCCTTCTGGGCAATGTGCCGACACGAGTATAACACCGTTGTGCTATGGGCGTCCCGAGTTCGAGTGCCGGTTTGTGGACCTTTCCCGTTCCTGCCCCCTCTCTCTCTCCCACTTTGCTTCCTGTAATTACTCAACTGTCCAACTGTACTAAAAAAAAAAAAAAAGCAAAAATGCTTTTTTGCTTATATATATATTATTATATAAAATATATATATAAGCAATATATATATATTATATATATATATATATTTATTATATATATATATATATATATATATATATATATATATATTGCTTATATATATATTTAAAAAAAAAAAAATATATATATATATATATATATATATATATATATATAAAAAATAAAATATTTTTCAAAAATCATACATATAAACAAATAAAAATAAAATATTAAAAAGTACAATTTAGAAGTAATTTTTAGGGATCAAAATATTTTAATGTGCGGTAGGAAAAAAAGGATATTAATTTTGACTTTAAGTCAGCATTAGATGATGAAAAAGGTCATTTAAATGCAAAAATAAGGAAATCTACATGTAAAAATGTCAAATATCAGCCAATATACAATATCCAGAGATGTGGATAAATTGGAAAATATCTAATATCAGTTTTAGTCATTTCTGTAAATCTGTATTCAGTAATTTCCACTGTCCTGATAAGGTCAGACACTCATAACAGAGATCATTTGCATATAAAATCAAGGAAATGAATAAATAATAATTAAAAAAGTAAAGAATATATGCCCTTTAAAATAATTAACTAATTATATTATTCATTGTCTTATTTAAAAGAAATAAAAAAATGTGGGGAAAAAAGTGAAAAAAAAAAGTGCAGTGATTTGTAGATTAGACAGTCAATGTGCAGTGTGAATTACTACCTCTCTGAAATAATCCAGTTTTTGATGTTAAACAAACAGTGAGTGTTTGCAACCACTGAGAGAATCAAAGGACTCAAGAGACAGCCGCGAAAACCCTGAGAAGACTTTGAGATCAGTGATTAAACTGACAGGGACCCCTCCTACACACCTCAGCGGAGAGACTGAGCGCAGTTATCTGAAGATATGTCTTCCTTACACTGACTCTCAGCCGTTTCAACAATCACCAGCACACAAGGAACGCTGCAGAGTGATATTATTGTGGCTTTAAAACAACAGTTCACCCAAAAATTACAATTATGTCATTAAGTTTTTTGTCCATACAATTAAAGTCAATGGGGTCCAAAAATGAAACAACATGAGGGTGAGTAAACAATGACAAAATTGATGTTTCTGGACCATTTTATCACTGTGTTGTATTCAAAGTTATTACATGGCTTTGAAAGTTTTAAGCATAAGAAGCATAATCATACACTTGCTTTGCTTTTATGTAATTTAAATGCCTAGTCACAAGCCCTAAAAAGGCTTTAACAGGATTCTGTGGAAAAAGTCTGGGTAAAATGCAGCCATGATCAGTGAAGCAGATTATACCTGGATAAAAGGTTATAATTCTTTGTCCCTACAACACTGTACCAGAGCAGCTCCAGGTTACTGAGCTTTCATGCACAACGTGAATAACTAACCTTGCATAGTAATAAGCCTAGACCAATTCCACACAACAGTAGGCAGCTGAACCTGAGGTCTTTATACTGTCAAATCACACAGTCGCTTTGATTCCCTGTTCAGCACCGCTGCATCACGCATCAGTGGTGTGTGCTGGACGTCTGAAACGAGGGGGCAAAGTCCCTTCAGGGGTTTTTGTCTAATAAATTCATGTTACATTTGATGTTCACATAGCATCTGGGTTAAACACCTTACATCACCAACAAGCAACCAATACTAAAACATTTTGCATGTATAAATTAGCATAATGTTTATTTAACTCAACGCATCGAGTTGATGTGTTTGTTTTTTTTAGGTTTGCTGTGCTTGTTTGTAGGGCTAAACAATTTGGCCCTTAAAATAGTGATCTTGGGATATCAACATGACTATAATAATAATAAAAATATTATTATTATTATTATTATTAATGTTTAATTAAATATTTAATAACTATTATTATTATATATATATGAAGAAATTAAGACAGAAATAAATTGCATCATTAATTTTGAAATTTTACCATTGTACAGTAAAATGTATTTTTATTACTAAATAACAAATGAAAATGTTAATAATGTCATGTTTCACTGTAAAATAAAAACTGAGTATTTAGTAAGAATCATATTTTTACAGCACAACTGTAAAATGACAATATTTATGCAATAAATATTATAAAACAATATAAACACATCGATTAATATAAATGCAATATTTATGGCTGCCTTCATTTTCATAATTTTCAAAGGCCTTAAAGGATGTTCACTTCCAGAATGAAAATTCTGTCATCATTTAGTCACCCTCCACTTGTTCCAAACCTGTATGAGTTTCTTTCTTCTGTTGAACACAAACAAAGATATTTTGAAAAATGTTGGTATCCAAACAGTTGATGAGCACCACTGACTTCCACAGTAGGAAAAAAAATACTATGGAAGCCAATGGTGCTCATCAATTTTTCAAAATATAATCTTTTGTGTTCAACAGGAGAAAGAAACTCATACAGGTTGGAACAAATGGAGGGTGAGTAAACGATGACCAAATTTTCATTCTGGAAGTGAACTAAACCTTTAAAGCTTCTTATTTGCAGACAACAACATCCAATTTTTAAGCGCTTCTCGTTACAAGTTTGGGAGGATGGTTAGCATGTGTTACGTTCCCAAATGCACGTTATAAACAAACCAAACTTAGAGCGCATGCAGAGATGAGTTCACATGTAGCAGCATTTACTGAGACCCGAGCCACTCTGACACACCGAAAACACTGGATCATGAGCTGCTCACATGTAAAAGAACACACTCTGAAACACATAGTGCATATATTTATTTAATTAAATCACAGTCTAGGAGACTTCACAATCACACTAAACCACATCAAGATTTTGGTTTTATTGCGATTAATCGTCACTTCAGAAATTTTTTTACTTTGAACACTGTTTGATTTCGTAATATATATTTTATTTATACTGTCAATAATGTTCTCATCCACATTTTATGAGGAGGCACTGTCTCTCCTGCCTTCTCTGAGAAAACACCCAACAACAACAAATGTGGCACAAACTGCTGACAAGGAGAGAAAAAAGTGGGCCAGAACAGAAACAAATGCAGACACAAATTCAGACAAAGAACAGAAATGCAAGGTACTTTCATCTGTATGCAATGCAAAGCAAAAAGGCTCCAAAACACACACACACACACTGATATACAGCATTCCTCATAGACACACATAAGCACATGCACCAGGGAACCATTAATATAATTTAGCACTAACGCTATGACACAGCAGCACACAACTCTCTCACACACACACAAATGACACGGACAGCATCTATCATGCCTGTGCCATAGGCGTGGATGATCGTGAATTCATAACGCTTTCAGAAAGGGCGGCCGTACTGTGTACAAGGTCCCGACTCAGCAGTTCTGCCCCGTCTGGCCTTCAGGGCAGTAAAAGTGCACATTAACACAGGATTACTGTGTAGTTACCAGAGTGCTATACGCGCCCACTGAGAGATGCCATGTTTGCCACCATAAAATCTTACATTAAAGACACTAAAACTGAATCTATTACCCTTTTACAAGACCTTAAAGGAATAATTCACCTAAAAATAACAAATGTCATTTTTTACTCTTCCTCATGTCATTTCAAACACATATTTTGGAACGACATCAGGGTGAGTAAATGTTTCAGATAACTATTCTGTTAACAACACAGTCATAAATTAAAAGAGGTTTGGACCCTCAATGTGTTCAGTGAGCTGTTAAACAAGGCAAAGGGGGAAAAAGTAAAAGCACAGACCAAAAGATTTTAAAGAGATTGTTTTAAATCTGTTTCGTGTATTGAGTGACTGTAGAAAAGAGAATTGACATTTTAAACTAGATCAGCACTAAAGTGCACATGAAAAAGGTTGAAAATGGCAAGACTTTTGACTTACTGTCCTCTCCTGGGCACGGCATACCAGGCTTTTCAGGAATGCTTGGGAATACTAGACAGAGAGAGAAAGACAAAGAGAAATGAGTGTGACTCAGTCCAGTGGTTTCATCTATTCGTAGACATGGGGCCAGCAAATACGCTAAATTGCAGATACTCAGTTTTCTAAAGAAAACTGATTTTTATCAAGTGCTTTAGTTGTGTAGCGTACACATGATATTTTGAGTGGTTTGGTGGATTTCTGCTGTGTGGTTTTATTTTGCATTCAGTTTTTTATAAAGAGATGGATAAAAATACAAACAGAGTAATTCTGCTACTAGAACAACTGAAAATTGAATAAATGAGGGGAAAATAGATTTATTTCAGATGTTTTGAGTGAATGAGTACCATGCAAAAGGAGTCCGGAGCACCGGTTCCGGCTGTAGATCCGGAATGCTTCCTCCAGCTCCATCTGGGATGAAATGGTACACGGGTCTCCTTAAAAACAAGACAACAAGGAAAATAGGAACATTAAAAAAACCACTCTAAAATATCAAGTGGCAATATCGCTTCTAGTGAAGTAAATCTTTAAAAGTTTTTCTCTCTAAATTACAAATATACTCAACATTTATAGTTGATATTTGTCTCAGGGGTATCCAAACTGGGACTTGGGGCAGGGTCTTTTTTTAGTATTAGTTATAATACTATAGCATTTATTAGTATTTTGAATTGGCTTTTATTTTATATATTCAGTTTTCTTCAAATTTAATTTATTTTTATTTCTGTCTTAGTAATTTTAGTATTTCTTAAATTATTTTATTTGAGTTATTTGAAAAGGCATAATTTCTTAGTTTCATCTTAGTTTTTCATCTAATATTTATTTCAGATAAAGAAAATTAATTAATAGGTTTAGTTTTAGTTAACAATAACAACACTGGGCTGGGGACTGCCAGCTTCAGAGAAAAACTTTGTAAAATACAAATAATTTATTTTTATTACAATTAAATATAAATCATAAATATAAATATAAAAAAATATATACAGGTGCATCTCAATAAATTAGAATGCCGTGGAAAAGTTCATTTATTTCAGTAATTCAACTCAAATTGTGAAACTTGTGTATTAAATAAATTCAATGCACACAGACTGAAGTAGTTTAAGTCTTTGGTTCTTTTAATTGTGATGATTTTGGCTCACATTTAACAAAATCCCACCAATTCACTATCTCAACAATTGAATTTATTTAATACACGAGTTTCACAATTTGAGTTGAATTACTGAAATAAATGAACTTTTCCACGACATTCTAATTTATTGAGATGCACCTGTATATAAATGTAAATTCTTTATATTTTGTGTAGGGTTCCTTCCAAGGAAATCATCATATTTAAGGGTCCCTGGTATCAAAACTTTGTAAAGTGTCTGATTTAGTTGATGTTTATATCCAAAGTGACTTAGTAAATAACAGGCACAGCCCTTAAGCCTAAAGTTAACAAAATCAAAATTAATATTTTTTTATGCATGTTCCTTGTCTTATAGTGAACGATTCATTGGTGCATTATTCCAAATTTTGTAATCTTTAATAAAACTATAATCTCTTGCTCTTCTTAATAAACTTTTCTATTCTGCTGACGTCACTTCAGCCAAAGTTTAAAGGTCATACGCACCTTCATCGTCAATCCACTTGAGTGTAATTGGCATCTCCTTTCTGACCCCACACATAGTTCTGACCTCCTCACACACCTCTGTGTACGTCATGGCCAAATCCAAGTCAGAGATCAGCATGTCCCTACAAAAAAACAAAACAAAAAAAGAATAACACTTAATTCATACAGAAAGCACCTTCATACAGATCTGAGAACAATTAAAATTCTCTTCTGTTTAATGGAATGTATTTGGTTACAGGTAAATGATACAGGATTCAATCTTTTACAGTATAAAAGACCACGGCCTAAAACTGGACTTCTCTATTAAAATGGCACAATTCTACAACTTGTCCAACTACTGACTAGTCAATTAGTGAAATTAACTAGATTTCCTTATTTTTTTCATATTTTAGCAGCAGTGCCACTGACTAGACAGAACCTATTTAGAAAATATTCAGTTTTGCACATCCCTACCATAACTGAAGAAGTGTTGTTACTGTTACTAAAACTAGCCTGGTTAATAATTTTTGGTAATTGAAATAAAGCTGAAATAAAATAAAATTCAAAATTCAAAACTCAAATGAATGCTAGATATGTTGCCTTGGCAACTATAACTAAAATAGTTCAATTTAAGTTGAAATTCTAAAACTACTACAACTAAAATATAAATAAAATGATACAAAGCTAAATAAAATTAAAGTAAATTAAAACGGAAAAGCTAAACAAAAGAATGACAAAAGCAGATAATAAAATAAAATTTAGTCATTTAGCAGACACTTTTATCCAAAGCAACTTACAAATGAGGACAATAGAAGCAATCAAAATCAACAAAAGAGCAATATGCAAGTGCTGTGACAAGTCTCAGTTAGCCTAACACAGTACACGTAGCAAGGTTTCTTTTTTAATTATATAATAAATAAAAAGAAAACAGATTGAATAGAAAAAGAACAGAGCAAGTTACTAAAATTACATATTATCTGTTAACATACAGTACATAGCTAGATAGTCTGTTATATTACCATCTAAACTGCCCAACATTACATCACAAATCATGCATCTTTTATTCTAAATGTTCCTCTGTAGCTTTAATTTGCAACACTGGCCTGAAACAGCCCAATCACAGCCAAACAAGCCACATCTGTTTGGATACACAAGAGACTTTTCTCTCAAACCTCTAGTACACAGCTGCCTAGTCTGGTCCCTGCCCCACTTTCACACTGCATACAGGAATGAGCTGCCTCAGAGAGAGCCAAGTACAAGAAAACATGATCAGTTTGGTACAGAGATGGTGGTTCAGGGTACAAGAAGTGCAACCATATTACTAAGAAATGATTAAATCATCGCTGACCTCAAAGTGCCTTCTTGGGCATCAGGACTAATGTGTTTATGTGTGGATTCAGCATAATCATATCTTTCTTTAGGGCTTAATGGCTGTTTTCCCAAGTAATTCTAAGTATTACCTTGATCCTGGAATCACTCAGTACCATGGTGTGTATGTATATATATATATATATATATATATATATATATATATATATATATAAACATTGTCATGGTATTTCCACACCATTTTGTAATGGATTATATGGAACGATATGCCAGTATATTGTGCATCTCTAATAAAACTTCTGTCGTCTCAATAACACTGTATGATAATTTTATTCATATCATTAACAAACTTTATCAGGATAAACCAGTACTGACCTAGTTTCTCAGTTAACAGCCTTTGTCATGTCCTAGATTCATTAAAATACTAGGCAGTTACATTTGTTGAATGATGGTTTTACACTCAAACAAACCATCTAAAGATATAAGAAGTTGTTTGTTTCAAGCATACAATTATTTTAAAGCGTACATTTAAAATTAAAGAATAAGAAATAAATACAGAGCTAAAGAAAAATGTCACATTTACAAAAATATAGTATAGCCCAGTGAATATAACTCCTAAATATCTGGTTATATATTAATTTAAAGGTGCGAAATTTTACTTAACTGCATATTTATATTCTTCATTACATTACTATTATTTTAGAATCTTAGTTGATGCTGAAACATTACTATGAAAATCATAAATTAACATTGAACACCACCGGATATAAATTATTGAATAAATTATAATTATTATTTATGTAATCATACAAAGAGCTTGGTTCAATTGCAATGTTTTATTTTATTTTATGAAAAGCTAAAGAAAAAAAACATTTAGAAAAATAAAATATAAACAAGTGAATACAACTCATAAATATCTTTATAAATTTAAATTTATCGTAATTTAATTTATCTTTATTATTAATGCTATTATTATAAATGTGACAACATATTTATCATAAATTATATAAATGATCATTTATCACCAGTTATTCTAAATTATTTCTTAATCTAATTATACAAAGAGCTTGTTTCTTGCTTCTTTTGACCTTTGTTGACACTAGAAGAGCTAAAGAAAATGAAATGATTATTTAGAGCATTTAGACACATGTACACACAACAGACACAATATTTTTTTTTACATCTTTACATTTTTATTTAATTTTTTAAAATATATTTTTTACATCTTTAGTTAATGCTAAAATAATACTGTGTACACAAATTACATTTATCATAAATTACATTTCTTTATCTAATCATGCAAAGAGCTCTATTAAGTTGCTATGTTTCTTTTTACCCTTTTCTAAATAAAATCTAAAAAAAAAAAAAAAATTAAAAAAAATGCACCTTCATTTAAAAATATTGACTTTTTCTTTTTACAGAAATTTCTGTTTTACAAATCAGTCTACAGACCTCCCACAGTTCCTGTGTAGATGTAAAATGTGATGTATAACTGTATGACAAGTCATATATACTGTGAGTGTGTGTGTTTTTTGCTGAGATGAGCTCTGTAGCAGCTTGGCCCTCAGCAGGGAGAACCTTCATCATGAGTTCATCATCTGCCACCCTGCCCTTCTGGCTCCATCCGTCCCCCACATGACTGGCTGGCACTGAAGCCGGGGGTGAAAGGATCTCCAACCGCATGGCTCTCTAAGGCCTGATCAACTGATAAATGTTAGGAGTCCCTGGAGCAGCTGCCGTTTGGATGGCGCCTCGCTCGGCACTGATGCAACTGAAGAGGCAGGGAGGGAAATTAAATTCCAGAGTGAGCCATGTGAAACATTTCTGATTAACTTTAATAAGTGCTAACCATCCCTGAGGATGCCAACAGTTAAATAAAGTAATTTCAGAGGTGTTAATTTCTCACTCCATATTAAAGCAGAGAGGAGTGGTTCTGAAATAGATGAGACAGACAGAAAAAGCGCAAGTGTGGCAATAATGATTATTTGCACTGAATAAATGGGAAGCGGAGGTGATAAATAAAGAGTTTCTGGGTTAATCATAAATCTAGATTTGTAAATGATCACAGTCATCACACATGGCTTTTTTTTTTTTTGGCTTTTTGCTCTGGCACAGCATCTTAAACATTTGACCCTGTAGTTATCACAACTTCAACAAATAAACCTCTGAAAAAAAAAAACACTGAGATTCAGCAGAGCCACGCCACACCTCTCCTGGAAAAAAATCTGCAATGGAGATTTTAGTCAGGGAATTCAATATTAAAGCATCAGCTTGTTGGTCAGGCTAAACCTTTTTTATGATGCATAAGCAGATGGTGTGAATTAGGACCCCATAATGTAAGTTAAGTAAAAATGAACTGATAATCATTTTTACATATAAAAACTGCAAGAAACACTAACAAAAAGTATGGTTTTATGGTGTTTTGGATAGGAATTAGGTCACGATTGAACAATGGTTTAAAAGTTGTTTTTTGGATGACAAGTTGACCATTGTGACCCATCCCTATCCAAAAAGTTCATATTAATAATACTTTAAAAATATTTTCAACAGACCCCCATTGAGCAGTTTCTGAACACAAGAATGTTGAATCTGTCTAACTTATAAAAATGAATGTAGTATATGAACTTTTAAATTAATCTGATTATTTAGCAAATGTGGATTAAATTGATCAAAAGTAACTGTGAAGACAATTAAAATGTAATTTCTATTTTAAATAAATGTTGCTCTTTTGAACTTTTCATTCATCAAAGAATAAATAAAATGCATCATAGTTTCCACAAATATATTAAGCAGCACATCTTAATAATAATAATAATAATAATAATAATAATAAATAATATTAATAATTCTTGAATAATTATTTATATAATAATAATAATAATAATAATAATAATAATAATAATAATAATAATAATAATGCATGATTCCTGAGTAGCACCAAATCAGCATATTAGAATGATTTCTTAAGAATCATGTGACAGGAGTAATGGTTAATAATAAAAGTTATTTTTAAATTTTAATAATTTACAATTGCGATGATATTTTATTAACATTTACTTTCAATTGTAATAATATATCACAATATTATTGTTTTTAGTTTATGTTTGATCAAATAAATTGAAGCCTTGATGAGCAAAACAGACTTTTTTTTCGAAAACATAAATAATTTTTGCTTAATTCTAAAATTATACTGTAACAAAAAGACTGCAGAATTCTATAATTCTCTGTCAAAATTCCCTAACTGAACAGAGGCTCCAGAACTGTGGCAAATTCTGAAACTCTTTTTTCTAACTAAATCTTCGATTTATAGTAAATAGACACTACAGTACATGTGTGGCCTGACTCTTTTTTGTCGTAAAAAATGTTGGATGAGCATTGGAGTTTCGGGTAACAGCTGTGGCTCATATGCACAGACTGAATCATCATGAACACACCCTGCTCATTTCTGATCGACTTACCAGACTCAACCATAAAACCCACCTGAAATAGTACAACTAGACCCTGAGAAAGCCCACACAAGAGATGGAGCTCAGTGAATTTAAACAACGCCCTGTCTACAGAGAACAGTGTCATTAGGTTCACCACTGGATATGCAGTATATTCAAATTCACACAGCCCAGATTTGCATGAAGAGAAAGGCTTAGTAAATTAAGTCTGTGTTATGTTACTGTACTCTAAACACTGAAAGTTTAGAATACAAACACAGAGTTCAGAGAATTTAAGACCTATTCACACTCATTGTTTTGTTCTCAGCTAGTTCAGACTACATGTCTGAAGTGCACTCAGACGTCTCACATAAACGTATTACATTAAAAAAAAAAAAAAAAAAACAATGTCATTGGTAAGATGAGAACTGTGATAACATTATAAAGTTTCACTTGTGGTTTCACCTTATGCTTGTGATTTATGACCAGTGAGTAGTATTATCTACAGTGCTGTCTGTGTGGTTGCTACAGCAAATCAAATCTCTCTAAACCTCCTGAGTCCTGGACTAAAGTCCAGCGGTGGAAATGGAAATATGAAACACTTGCCAAGTTCAATTCTCTCTTGGCACGACAGGCTGCTGATGGTTCAGTAAAGTGTGTTTACACACTTTTTCTGTCATTGTTCAAAGTTAATGATTCAGTGTATTGCAGAGATATTAAATTGATGGTTTGTTTATGGTTAATTATGCGAAAGAACCATTATAATTTAGCAAAATCATGATTTAGTTTGAGGAAATGAATACGTTTATTCAGCAAAGATGCATCAAATGTGACAGTAAAGATATTTGCAATGTAATAAATGCTGTTCTTTTCTACTTTCAATTCAAAGAATCCTAAAAGAAAAATGATTGCGGTTTACACAAAAATATTATGCATTACAACAGTTTTAAGATTGATAATATTCTTATTATTTCTTGAGCATCAAATCAGCATATTAGAATGATTTCTGAAGGATAATGTGACACTGAAGACTGAAGTAATGATGCAGGAAATTCAGCTTTGTCATCACAGGAATAAATTACATTTTAAATTATATATTTCAAAAAAGTAAACAAAAAAATAAAAAATAAAAAACTTCCAAGTGCAAATTTTTCATCCAAGTGCACACACACAGCAGTGAGAAGTGAACACACACACACACAGAACAGTGGGCAGCCAATTGCTCAAGGGTCTCACCTCAGTCGTGGTATTGAGGGTGAGAGAGTGGAGAGAGCGTTGGACATTCACTCCCCCCACCTACAATCCCTGCTGGACCTGAGACTCGAACCCGCAGCCTTCAGGTTACAAGTCCGACTCTCTAACCATTAGGCCATGACTGCCCCCGTGGTTTAATTGTAATAATATTTCACAATATTACTGTTTTTACTGTATTTTGAATAAATAAATAATAAATAATGGTTAACATAAAAGAATTCTTTCAAAAACATTAAAAACATCTTATCGACCCCAAACTTTGAACAGTGTTTTACTGCTTGTTCTAAAAAACTAAAGTCCACTGAAAAATTCCCTAAACTTGTAAAATGATTGACAAGCAGAAAGCTTTTCTGACTGGCTAAAAAAAAAGTTCAGGCCTCTCCCGACACTTTTGAGCTGCTTGCATCGCCTAGAGCGGTCAATGACACACCAATTTCAGTATCTGTCAGGTAACAGGGACATTTTATGCACGCATGGTAAAACAGCTTAAAGCACTTTCTACCAGCATGACAAACTTCTGCCTATTCAAAATGTACAAGGCTATAAAATGTGACCCTTCAGGTGACTAACAGGGTCAAAAATGTTTAGCATCCAGCAATTCCCCCCACTGAGATGAGCTATTTAAAACAGTCTAATCTCTTTCTTGATTGCTCAACAATGAAACGTCTTGGACTGAAACCTAGAGGCCTGTGCTCGAATAAACAGTGCCTGGAATCTGTGAAAAAAGGCCATTATTGAGGCTTATAACTTGTTGCTAGGCAACTGCCTGGCTCAGGTTGTCAGCCAGTCACCAAGATTTCTGTCCCGCCTGGTGTTAACTTCCTCCAAAATATTTTTAGAAGTGGGAATCACCAAGGCTTTCAAAACACTCCGAAAAGCCTGACCCAAATTCGGAGAGCTTCTTTACACACTCATGTAAGAGAGGAATTCACATTTCCACAGACACAGAGGAACTCTTCACTTCCTATAGCAGGTTCGCTGGCACGCCATCAGGTAATTGTGCTCTTGAATCAAAGGTCTACTGTATCTCCACCCAACGAGCCAACAGAACATAATATGTAAAGCACATTTATGCAGTCCAAAAATGAGTTATGGTGCATTATCTCATGCATTTATCTACAGAATGCTTATACAATATATTTTTTAAAACAAACAGCCGATGAGTATTAATATAATAAAAAGTGAAGAATCAATGTTCCTCATTATTTGACTACCCAAATAAGTCATGAAGTTAAATACTACATTTCAAACAAAATGTAGCTTTGCATGCAAAGCTGATTTCATTTTTCCTCATGTACAACAGCATATATATATTACATAAATGGCCAAATATGATTGGTACGCTCTCCTCTAATTCATAGTGTTAAAGTTAATATTACTACAAGTTGTCACCAAGATAAGGGTTAAAGGGATAGTTCACCAAAAAAATGAATGAGTAAATGACAGAATTTATATTTTTGGGTCATAGAATTTTCATAAATGATTTTTTTTTTTTTTTTTGAGTAAATTAAAGGGGTAGTTCATCCAAAAAAATTAAAAAAAATAAAATAAATTCTGTCATTGTTTACTCACCCTCAAGTTATTCCAAACTTGTATGAATTTCTTCTGCCTGTTGAACACAAAAGAAGATATTCTGAAGAATGTTGGTAAGCAAACCATTGCTGGTAGCCATTGACTTCCACAGTATTTTTTCTAATGGCTACCAGCAACTCTCTGGTTACCAACAGATACCGAAATATCTTTTGTATTCAGCAGAAGAAAGAAACTCATACAGGTTTGGAACAACATGAGGGTGAGTAAATCAAGGCAATTTTATTTTTTGTGGAACTTTCCCTTTAAGAATGCTATTACGACTTAGACACTGAGGTTTCGAAATGAATCTGTATCATTCACATTGTTGACTAAAGGGTGGGTGATATCAGCCACTGTGTACTCAAGCTGTTCTTCTTTGAGTGATGATGTGATTAATAACAATGATTCACGGTGATGTATGCAGACAGTGCGTGTTTGTGTTATCTCACGCTTTGCTGACCGCTTACATCATGGCCACTTTTAGCCAAGAACATCTAAACAAAATATAAAGCCTAGATTTTAAAGGCAGTGGAGGATCATCAAGAAGAAAACAATTCACTGTTGTTTAAAAAAAATGTATAATGTCAGAAGCCACAGTGGGGGTCAAAACCAGCCCAGTCGATTCAAGTCAAGTGTGGTGCATTTTTATAAGAAATCTAGGAGATTCTTTTTTTATGAATTATAAAAACTGAAACTTGCCTTTTATAACACTAATATAAATCCTCTTCTAAGAAGTATGCAACAGCATATTATATATAATAGAACAACAGAGGTGTGTTGAGCAACAAGTGGCAATAATCTTCAGCCCACAACAATATTTCATATTTAAAGATGCACTCAGTAAGTTATTGTTGTTTTATTTGTTTGTTTTTTTTAAGCTGGTCAAAACATACCAGTAACTTGTTCAACTGCATGGCACCCATCAGCTTTACAAACAGTTTTCATACTTTTAATGATTTTTTTTTTTTTTTTTGCAAACCTTTTCAATTATCATAACTAAGCGCAACTTTAAAAATCATTTGCAACACTTCATATTTAAGAGATTAAGAATATATTAAGAATTGAAATTGAAAAATAATTGAGTTTTTGCTCATTTCTTACTATTGGCAAGAAAAGGCCTGGATGTTTTACGACGTCTGATACTGTAAACTGCATTGTTGCAAAATGCCTCAGCTGACAACGTCTCTAAAACACAAAATATGCAGTTTAAAAACGATCTTACGTTGAAAAAATATTACAACATTCAAAGATGTCAAAGTTTGTCAGGTGTGGGAGTGAAGTGCGTTTGCAAACATCTTCTTCTTACATTAAACTGCCAAACGCCGGGCATACTCCGACCTTTGATGCCACAACACAGCAGGCCAGCTTTAAAACATTAACCCTGTAAAAGTTTACAGCACTCACCCTCCGTAATGCGCCTTTACTTTCACATATTCCGAGGGCAAATCCATTATCGATCCGTTACTGACAGGCATGATAGGAGTTATCTAAAGTCTACAAACACTCTCTTGGGACAGAAATAAAACAGCCTCTGTGAATCAGAAGACGATATCAGATGTAAAGTGACATAATTCCGCATAAACCGTGTGAGTGCTCAATCTTGTCCGTAATGCTCCCAACGTCGCGTCACCGCTGAAATGATCCATCTCGCGAGCGTGTTATTCAGCTTCTTTCCGGTGCGCCGGATTTTACGGTGTCTTTGCTATGGTTACTCTTAGGGGCGGAGAGACACAGAAGTATGGCTACTTCCAGGTCTGGATCGGCCTCGGAATCCACCTGTTGTTCGCCTGCGCTTCCGCGGGACATTCCGTGCGTGTAGCGCTGTCGCGAGGAAATTCTCCAAAGTGCACTTTATAAGATCATAACAGAAGAGCGCGACGCGACGCGTGCTCTCTTATTCCATCCGCCGTGACGTCAGAGAGGAACGTGCAGATCCCATGAACGCTTTATTCGCAGCCGGTGTCGCTCTCGTTCTCTCTCTAGGTAGAGACTGATGCTTATCCAATTAAACAGAAGTAGGTCGGTGAGAGAAGAAACGGTTGCGCGAGGAATAATGCACGTGAATGGGCTAAAAACTCTTGCACTTTTATATATCACTCAAACTTTGAAGTCTTGTTCGACTCCCACCTTGAGTTGGAAAAATTATTTTATTTTATTAATTTTTCTAAATTCATGTTTTATATGTTTGTATGCAAAATTGTATTGTATGCAAAATTCGATGTCTTGATATCAGGTGCACTTTACAATAAGTTTGTATTTGTTTGTTTGTTTATTGTATTTGTTAATTTCAAGTAGGCTATATATATATTAATAGTATCTGTTGTAAAGTTGGACCTGAGCTAATACTGACAAACACTGAACAGCTGTATTTTTATTAATTCATTTTAACAAAGATTAATAAATACTGTAACAAAATGTTGGGAGGATGAATGGACAGTTAAAGGTAAAGCTGTGTTGTAATTCTCATTTTATCCACTTGATGTCGCCATAAGCTTCTTCACATAAATTCTTACCCCTGAATAGTTGCCAAAACTGTTCACCAACCCTTATTATAAAAGTTACTAACTGGTATTTTAACTGTAATTTTGATTCATAAAATTGTAGTAGGCTACTGTAGATCTCATAGCTGAGCGATAGGCTATTTAGATTTATGGCGTCTTAAATTATGTCTCTGAATGTGATTTTCCACGTTTAAGCCTAAAATTGTTTTAAGCCTTGAGGTAAATCAGCGTGAACGTTTTTGTGCGCAGATCTTGCGCAACACAGTACATTCTCCTCATCTGAATAATGGGACGTCTGACTCATTACCGCGAATCGACTCATATGAACAGTTCATTTCAATGAATCAGTTAGAAGTGATTCTTGTGCGTCCGACGTATGCGTCATCACGTAGTCCTTGACACCCTGGCGTAGCGTGTTATATTACAATACATGCTGATTATTACGTTTATTAATAAGGGTGGTAGTGTAATTTAATGTGTCATTTGCTATGTTTCAGCATGAGTAATTTAGAAACGAAATAGAATTTGCATTTACAACAATCTAACATTCATGCACATGTTGTATGAATAACAGTTTTTGATGTAAATATTAGCTGTAATTTACTAACTCAATTACTAAAACCGACATACAATCAAAAGTAACTTTACGCACCATCAGTCAAATCCTCGCTTCGCTGCAAACGCTCTTGGGAGTCGTTTTGTTCCGTTGATTCGGTTTGTTCGGAAAGGTTTTAGCGGTTCATTGAAAAGATCCGATTCAAAAGAACGAGTCGTTTACGAATCGGACGTAGTCGTTATCACGCTGTTTGTTGAATACCGTACGCGCGAGAAACACCAACTCACAAAGTATTACTGACTACAGATTTACGCGATTATGTTTTGTAAATACATCGGTATTTCTTTTATTTCGCTCTACGAAAAACTCTCTTTACTTTAGGGCAGCGTTAGCATATTAGCCGTCCGGTTCTACAGCTTTTGTGTCTAAATTGTTATGTGCTATTTGCTACTATTAGCCTATGCTTTGAAGCATGAGTTATAATAGATCATGTATTTGTATCAATCACATGGAGGTGAACAGGAACAACTTATGCACTGAGAAGTGCTAGTTAACAGCTAACGTTAGCTGAGTAGATTGACGTGCTATGCATCAACTTGCTCCTGGTCCTCCTCTCAGCTTTTGGATTACTGACAGAGACATTAGTTATTAAATGAGCCTGAAGCTTTGGCACTTGCGTTATATAGGAAATCTACAATGTCGAGGATTCTTCTTGGCCTGGTAATATTTGGTTAGTAAAATGCATTCCTTTCTTATTAAAAATATGTATAATAGGAGACCTGAACATTGTCAGCAGCTGCAACCATGGTACATTTGATCCATGCACAATTGCAAATAACCAAAAAGCCTAAAAACATGCGAAATGTTTCTGAATTTTAGAATGAATATATCAGGAGTATAACGTAACTTTTGTCTTCTTTAACAGGATGCACTGTTGCTGTTGAAGATGTTCAAGCATTTGGTGAGTTATTGACTTTAAGATGTTGTCTACAGTAGGGGTTTTATATGTCAGGGACTCTCAAACATGATGGTCCCCTTCCTAAATTATAAAAGCAGATTATTTTCATGTATAGAGACTTACAGGTGCATCTCAATAAATTAGAATGTCGTGGAAAAGTTCTTTTATTTCAGTAATTCAACTCAAATTGTGAAACTCGTGTATTAAATAAATTCAATGCACACAGACTGAAGTAGTTTAAGTCTTTGGTTCTTTTAATTGTGATGATTTTGGCTCTGAACTTGAAGGCCCTTGGATCACCCATGGTTCACTCTTTAGTTTTGTTAAATACTGAAATTAAAATAAAGACTGGATAATCTTTTGAAAAATAGTTAGCAATACTAAAAGCTACTAAGAAAAGCAGCAAACTACATCACACCTACCTATCTTTTAAAAATACTGCATATAAATATCCAATTATATGCAGTTTAATAAGATTTTTCAGGCAAAAAAACAAAAAAAACAATGAAGGTTTTAGAAGAAGAAAAAAATATATATACACTATATAGGCCTATATACAATTTAAGATACATATAAAACTCCTAAATTGTATATAAAAAATATTGAAAAACAGCAGTATTTAACAAAATATTCCGCTAAAAATATCTAAAATGCTATTCACAGACTCAGATTGTTTTATGAATTTTTCATTAACATTACTTGTCTAAATTACCTGATTTACTAGAATGAATCAGCATTCCCAGTGCTATATATCAGAGAGAACCATTTATGAAACAAACAAAAAAACTTTCCAACTCTAAATATGAAAGTGACCTATTAGGATAAACTAGAATGAATCAGAGTTTTCAATACTATAAATGAGAATAAAAAAAAACATTTAGGATGAACTGAATCACTATATAAATTAAACATTCCAACTCTACATATGAAAGTGAGGACCTTTTAGTATGAACTGATTGATAATAATGTGTCAACTTTTCAGTGCTACATAGACAGTGAATGATTTAGGCAGAACCGATTAACTGGAATGAATTAGAGCTTCCAATGCTATACAGGTGCATCTCAATAAATTAGAATGTCGTGGAAAAGTTCATTTATTTCAGTAATTCAACTCAAATTGTGAAACTCGTGTATTAAATAAATTCAATGCACACAGACTGAAGTAGTTTAAGTCTTTGGTTCTTTTAATTGTGATGATTTTGGCTCACATTTAACAAAAATCCACCAATTCACTATCTCAACAAATTAGAATATGGTGACATGCCAATCAGCTAATCAACTCAAAACACCTGAAAAGGTTTCCTGAGCCTTCAAAATGGTCTCTCAGTTTGGTTCACTAGGCTACACAATCATGGGGAAGACTGCTGATCTGACAGTTGTCCAGAAGACAATCATTGACACCCTTCACAAGGAGGGTAAGCCACAAACATTCATTGCCAAAGAAGCTGGCTGTTCACAGAGTGCTGTATCCAAGCATGTTAACAGAAAGTTGAGTGGAAGGAAAAAGTGTGGAAGAAAAAGATGCACAACCAACCGAGAGAACCGCAGCCTTATGAGGATTGTCAAGCAAAATCGATTAAAGAATTTGGGTGAACTTCACAAGGAATGGACTGAGGCTGGGGTCAAGGCATCAAGAGTCACCACACACAGACGTGTCAAGGAATTTGGCTACAGTTGTCGTATTCCTCTTGTTCAGCCACTCCTGAACCACAGACAACGTCAGAGGCGTCTTACCTGGGCTAAGGAGAAGAACTGGACTGTTGCCCAGTGGTCCAAAGTCCTCTTTTCAGATGAGAGTGAGTTTTGTATTTCATTTGGAAACCAAGGTCCTAGAGTCTGGAGGAAGGGTGGAGAAGCTCATAGCCCAAGTTGCTTGAAGTCCAGTGTTAAGTTTCCACAGTCTGTGATGATTTGGGGTGCAATGTCATCTGCTGGCGTTGGTCCATTGTGGAGCACTTCATGCTTCCTTCTGCTGACCAGCTTTTTAAAGATGCTGATTTCATTTTCCAGCAGGATTTGGCACCTGCCCACACTGCCAAAAGCACCAAAAGTTGGTTAAATGACCATGGTGTTGGTGTGCTTGACTGGCCAGCAAGCTCACCAGACCTGAACCCCATAGAGAATCTATGAGGTATTGTCAAGAGGAAAATGAGAAACGAGACCAAAAAATGCAGATGAGCCGAAGGCCACTGTCAAAGAAACCTGGGCTTCCATACCACCTCAGCAGTGCCACAAACTGATCACCTCCATGCCACGCCGAATTGAGGCAGTAATTAAAGCGAAAGGAGCCCCTACCAAGTATTGAGTACATATACAGTAAATGAACATACTTTCCAGAAGGCCAACGATTCACTAAAAAAAAAAAAATTATTGGTCTTATGAAGTATTCTAATTTGTTGAGATCATCACAATTAAAAGAACCAAAGACTTAAACTACTTAAGTCTGTGTGCATTGAATTTATTTAATACACGAGTTTCACAATTTGAGTTGAATTACTGAAATAAATGAACTTTTCCACCACATTCTAATTTATTGAGATGCACCTGTATTTTTATACTGTGAGAGAAATAAATTAAGCATAACATTCTAAAGATGCATTCAAGTTAAAATACATGCAAAATTAAATCACTGCAGTAATCTCTGGAAGATATATACTTTATATTAAGCGACCACTAAATATTTAGTAAAAAATAAATAAATAAATAAATTAAAAAAAAGCTAAAAAGAGAAATTTGTCAAATTTAAAAATATCAGAAAAACATAATTTAAATTACTTTAGTGTTTTTTTTTTTTCTGTGGACTTTGAAAAGCACTATTCTAAGCCACTGATCAATAATAAAAAATATGGATTTGATTAATTCATATGCATGCAAGTATAGTTTTTATTAACATTTTGATTTAGCTTTTATTTTTATTCTTATTAATTTTGATATCTGCTTTTGTCATTTTTATTAGCTTTGTTTTTTTTATGTTTCTGTTTTAACTTTTTCAATATCTCAGCTTATAATCTAACTTTTACTTTCTAGTATTTAATGTTTTTAATTAGTTTATTAAGTTTATAGTTTTTTTGTTGTATTATTTTAATTCCGCTTCATTAGTCATCATTTCTGGTGGTTGAAATAGTTTTACTTTCAGCTAAGGATAACAACACTGGTTCATTCCCATTATTTCCACAGATGACCCGATCACCAGACTTGTGAATGAAAAAGCGGGTGAGCGGTGCTCTGGTAGAGTGGAGGTGCGTCATGGGCATCAGTGGGGCACCGTGTGCCAGCGTGGTTGGGATCTGGAGGATGCCACAGTGGTTTGTAGAGAGCTCGACTGCGGCCTCGCGTTGGACATTCCAAGCGGTGCTCGTTTCGGACGGGCCGGTGGAGGAGTGCTGTGGAGGAATGTGAAATGCTTGGGTGACGAGTTTGCCCTGGGTCTGTGTGAACGCACCCTCAATGATGATGTGTGTGTACACAGTGAGGATGCTGGAGTGGAGTGCACAGGTACAACAGCGTTGGAAAGATTTGTATTTATTTTATGCATCCCGTGTTTGTTTGTAATTGTTCATAATTTATTCTCCAAACAGGAAAACTTCTAGCACCCACCTTGTCAATTCAATCTCGCTTCTACACCTATTCAGCCGGAGAGGCCGTTCACTTTAAATGCACTGCGCCATACTGGCGATCCGTCATTGACTTCCATCTATACAAAAGAGGTGTGGACACTCCGCTAGTGACCCAGAGAGCTGATCCCAGACAAATGACGGTGGATCTGACTCTGTCAGACTTAGAAATCTCCCATCAGGGCAGCTACAGCTGTCTCTACAGGATACACACCAAACTGGGAAACTCTCCCTTAGGATTTTCTCCACACAGCAACTTCATTAACATCACAGTCTGTAAGTCACATCTGCTGCTAAACTCGTATTGAAGAGCTAAAAGTCTCGGACTGACCTTTATTTCTTATTCTCAGTGGAGATTCAGACTCCCCAAATCTGGTACAACACGTCTCTTGAGGCCCGACCGGGTTGGGTCATCCAGGGCCACAGTTTTAACGTCACCTGCTCCACGCAGCCTCAGTATCCAGGAGGATCCTTTCAGCTGCGGCTCATCAGGCCCAATGGGACCGTCCGGCACTCTCTGCCAGCCCTCGTTCCCTCCGTCACCTTTACCTTCTCCAATGCACAGTCCAATAATGAGGGCTACTACTGCTGTCTCTACAAGGTCCAGACTGGAGAGCGCACATTTATCTCGAGGGAGAGTCAGCCTTTACCCATCTCTATTCGAGGTGAGTTGTGTGCTTCCAGCCCAGGTGGACTTGGGATGTTTAAAATTACCTGGGCTACGTTTCCCAAATCATCATAAGCTTCAACTTAAGCTTACAATGGTTTTGGGAAACGCAGCCCTGTTCAGCACAAAGGGTCATCTGTAATTCAGTATAAAAACAACAGTTCTTTTGAAGTTCGCAAGAAATGAAATTTCACATTTTATATTGCATTTATTTACTAAATGTTTCATATTCATCAATTCATCCATGTATGTTTCTTTGATTTATTATTATTATTATTATTTTTTTTTTTTACAATTCATTACACTCATATGGACGCTTGTTTCCACCACAAAATAAAGTAAAAATTCTCACAAGTCAGACTATTTTGCAAGATTCACAATTACATTTTTTACAAGTACACAGAATTATTAGATGTAAACTCAGAATTCTGAGAAAAAAAGTCATAATTGCAAGATATAAACTCAGAATTATGGGAAAAATTGCGAGCGATAAACTTGAGTTATGAGGAAAAAAAGATGAGTTCTGGATTATGAGAAAAAAAGTCAGAATTGTGAGAGATGAACTCAGAATTATGAGAATAAAATCAGAGATAAAAATTCACAATTACCTTTTTTACAAAGATTAAAAACAGAATTGAAAAATGTTAAATTCTAAAGAAAAAAGTCAGAATTGAGATATAAACTGAGATTAAAAAGTTGCAATTACCTTTTTTATTCCGTGGCGGGAACAAGCTTCCATACACTTGGATGTACTTCACAATACTGAAGAATTTGTGATCTGTCGCTTTTTCAGTTTTATTACAACTTGAAGGACATTAATTTGGTTTGCTGTTTTATTGAAATCTCAGAAGTAGATCCGGTGATGAGCCCAGTGTTCATCAGTTTACTGGTGTCCAGTTTGACGTTTGTGGTGGCCACGTGTGCCATTCTGATTGTTGCCAAAGTGTACTACAAGAGACTGAGCAGTGAACTGGAGCAAGAGAGCAGGACCTGTGAGTAACTATGAATTCAAAAAATATTTAATAATTTGCGTTTCCTTTACTGACAGGTTATATTTTTATTACAGGTGTTGACTACACATACATTGCCTTAACAATCAAGTAATGGGAGTACAAAAAGAAGGTAATGCGAGTTGTTTTTTTTGTTTTTTTTGATGAGGGCTAGTTTTTTCCTAATCAGGCACAACACGACGAGTTGTGAATTGTATATCTCTTGTGGCAACAAGCACTAAGTCTTGGCACCGGACAATGAATCAGAAAGTAATGAAGGCATAATGTAAGAAAGTAACATCTGTGTGCTGATTTTTGTATGTTTTTTGTTTTTGTTTCAGCAACTAGAAACTGGTCACTTGTTGGTGTTTCAGTTGCCTGTCCAAACCAAAGAGAAGATTTAAGTTTGAAGAACCACAGAAACCACCATTTCTTACGATCTGCCATTCTCTGTCAGTCACAGAGAAACATTTCTATTGTCATTGGTTGGAGTTTTTCCTTTCAATGTTACTGGAGATGGGAGATTTTTTCTTTGAAAATAAATGCTGACATTAGGCCGCAATAATCAATATATCGACTTATCGCGCAATATACGTACATGACCTCAATCATTTTTGGTGACGCAATACATCGCCCATTATATTTACTTAAAAATTAATGTCACCATGTTTTGTACATTTCACTTGCGCCTGTGTCTTTTGCAGCTTCTCGTATATAACGTGGTGTAGTCATGAGTTGCTAGTTCAAATTTAAAAAATGCTTCTACAAAAAAAAGTTTCATCTGCAGATATGGTCTTATTTAGGGATCTGTGCCTTTGTGCATACGGACATCTGACTGCTAAGTAGTGATTGTGTTTTTCAGCAATAGTGTGCACCCTTAATTTACAGAGAAAAGAAGGTCAGGGAAAAATCTGTAGATGGAAAAATCTTTTTTTTCTAGTTACTTTGCACTTTTTGTTAGAAAATGTTTATTTACTATTTATTCAAGATTTTTAAGGTATCTAATATTTTGATACTTAATTTCCATGATCTAAAAATGACATTAATATCGCTTATCACAATTATTTTTGGGGCAATATATCGCACAACAAAAAGTTGTTGTCGTGACAGGCCTAGCTGACATCACTAGACTTGAAGAGGGGTGACATTACAACACAAGCTGTTGCACTAACAAGGTTAAAAAGGGCTTTTTAGTGTTTGGAGGTTCCATGTCTGACCCTTCCAGAGGTCTTCCCATATTGTTGCAGGTAAAACTGTGAAATGTTTTGGGTTTTTTTTCTACTACAGTTCTTACGTTTGGTTAATCACAGGTGGGACGGACAGCCTAAGAACAACCTCTATCGCTAACTACAGGGATATGAGAGTATTATTGTGTTTTTACCTGGATTGTTCATTTGTTCTTTTTGAAATGAATGGGCTCTCTAAACACATTATACACTAGATCTGATGTGATGCTTACACGGACAAAAGAACAAATCCTCTGACACATTTCTAAAACAGTACAGGAAATAATCCCTGTATTTACAAATATAAACAATAAATACAGCTGCAAGCAGCGAGGGCAGGCCCAAGCCATCAGTGCAAACGCCACCCGATGTCATCAGGAGAACTGCCCAGCAGGCACATGCATTTACAGTAACCCTCTGGCAGTCTGGTTTTAAGGGATACAGCAATGAAAGGGTTAATCCAAACCATCACGACTGTGAAACACACACACAACAATATATAAAACCTTAGTAACACTTTACAAGGTTTCAGTTATTAAAATTAACTATTCATTAACATTAACAATGATTATATAACATTTATTAATAATTAATATTCAAAACTTAAACATTATTAAAATGTAAAGTTTTCTGTTAACATTAATGCACTGTGAAATAACATGAACATTTTGATTAACAAACATTAAACCTTTAATGATTTATAAGCATTTTTAATTATTTTATTGATCTATAAGCATTTGTGAAATATTTTTGTCTGCATTACAGCTTAGTCTTCATCTGTGAGCTGAACTGTTTTACTGTTACTATTAAACCACTTTTAAACCATCAAGTTTAAACAGACCCTCTCTCTCTCTCACCCACCCACACTCAACACACACACTCGTAATACAATTTGTATACCACATCACAATTTTGACATGCATAGTGTATTTACTGTTAAAAAATCATTTTATATGTATCTAAAAGGTTCCTTTTAATAAAACCTGTAGTTTTTAAATCACAAAACACCAGAAACAATCAGTTCTGGCAATCATATCATTTGGCTCCATCATATTCAAATACATATAATTCAGAGTAAGACCCAAATCCAAAAAAATTATACTTTCAGACATAGCTTATACCTATTGTAAAATAATGAACACTAAATTCAGTAACTTTACCCTTTAAAATATGTTTATGTAATTCATACAAAAAAGCTTTGAAGTTTTCTAGTAGTAGTCAAATTGTGATATACCAAACCGTTATGAGCCCAAGAAATGGCTAAAAACAGTACTGTAAAATGTATTGTAGCATTACAATGGACAATTATTGTATCTTGACCAAGGAACAAAATAAAACATCATAAAAATAATCTTTTCAACAGGTGCATCCTGTAGCACCCACTTTCTTCACTTTCACAGATGAGTACAGTGTCAGGCTATTACTTTGATAAAACATCACACACAGTAACCAACATTTAAGAAGTTAAAACACTACAGTATGTTAAAAATCACATCTATTGTGCTGGATGTTTGCTTGTTTGTTTTAGAAATGTAACATTCAGTTTAATCAATGAAGGGCTACATCAGTGTTTTGACAGGCTCTGCTGACTCCATATTTATAAAAACCAAGTACAGAAGACCAGATACGATCAGAAACACTAAAAACTGTAGCCAGACTGGGACTAAGCGTGTTGAACTTTTCTCTGGTGTTTTCTGGATTTGAGATTCTGTTGGCAAGTTTCTTGCTAGTGACATATTACGGTAAGGAGCTTGAGTCCTATAAAGGGGAGGCCTTCAAAAAAAAAATAATGCATTCAATTAATAAAAATAATAATTCCCCTGATGGTGACACACTTTCAGTATAATTCTACACAAAAACAGCCATCTTACTCATCTGTGTAGTCTATCCCTCTATAATCAGACCACGTTCTAATAAAACAAAAGGAGCTTGTTTCAGTATTTTAGCATAACATGATTTAAACTGCTATAATATTCAGACTGACTTACCTGTCGATCACATCATCGTATAGTTGCTAAATGAACACAAATGCAACATTATTCATGTACTCATGGAAACAAGTCTGAAACTAGTTTTAATAGGTGTTTGTACTCACAGGTCTGCGATGCTGAACAAAGGTGACATCCTCTGTAAGGCAAAAGTATAATCAGTTCAAATCATTGGTGTAATATGACATTTCATCTAGATACTTGTGTTTTGTGTTGAATTACCCTCCTCCCTGTAAAATGTCCTGTTGGATTGAGCTTTGGTTCTTCTGTGTTTAGTCATGGCTTCTCTCAGCTTCTTCTCATAAAGGGCTCTTGTGGAATCTGTTTAAATTAATATACACAAATCATATGCAGGACAATAAAAAGAAGAAAAAAAAACGATCCCGAATTATTATAGTAAACTAAGGCTAAGGTTACTTGAAGTACAATAAACGTTAACGGAAATAAAGAATTTAAAAAATTCAACTAGTTACCAAAGCAACACTTGCCTTTTACATTTATTTTTAACGTGATGTACTAAAACAGCTAAAATAAAACTGAAATTAAAATGAATGAAACCTATGTAACATAATAAAAAGAACAAAACACAAGATTACTAAAATGTTCAAATTAAAACAATAAAACACAAAAACTAATTAAAAAGATCATAGTATGCAACAATCTCATTTTGATTACAGTGACTATTAACTTACCTACCACAGGACCATGTTTTATTCCATAATCATCCAGCATCCATCTGATCTCCTCGTTGGATTTACTGCTCAACATTGTCATAACTTACACTGAACGACAGCGTCTGGCTTTCCGTATGAAATACCTGTTTATTCTGTGAAACCAAAAATGAAATTTATGACACAGAACACAGTGTTACTTCATCAGCAGTGGCAAAGAAACCTTATTGAGATACATTATCTTGACTAGGAGATTTGTGATATTTTTATGATATAGTTGATTACATTATATTTTAAACACTGTCTTGCAAAATATTTGCATAAATATTTACCCATTTAATGTCCTCAATATTAGGCATAGCATCTGCTGTCCTGTAAATACTTCAGGTCTGTGGTATCTTAAATTTGTTTAATAACTCAGTGGTAACAAAAAAACTTAACTAAACGAATAAATACAATGTTATTGTCAAAATCATATATCAAAAACAGAAACATTTTTGTATTGAACGTCTTATTCCATATATATAGTAGCTCCTAAAATATAGATGCATTTGGTTAACTTGTGACTTTATTTGAGTGCAGTGACGTAAATTTGCAGTTATGAATATCACACTAACCTTGTTTGTAATGCTCTGACTCGCTTTGAATATGTGACACATTAGCATAATACCCAAGCAGAAAAAACAGACATTGCGGTCGATGTTCTGTCACGCCGAGAAATTCATGACAACGCGGACGCCTACAAATAACCCGTATCCGGTTGAGTTGTAAACAATGTGACGCACTTCCGCAACGCAACCAATTCATTGACGTCTGAATTATTTGTGATGAACCTTATTGAATGACTATATATATATATATATATATATATATATATATATATATATATATATATATATATAAGAAAAAAAAAAATATATATATAAATATAAGAAAAAATAATATATATATAAGAAAAGCGTAAATAAGATTACTCATTGGCAATTGGTTCTCAGGATTATCAACCGCAAGCCCTTAGATTTTTTAATTTCTAAATAGCTTTCTATTTATTTATTTGTTTGTTTGTTTAATTTTATTTTATTCATGCATAATTCAACCTGTTAAACTTTGTAAAATGTGTTACCCATTAGCCTACTGTGAATATAAAATAAAAATAATAAAGTATAAGATAACTCATTAGTAATTAGTTTCTCGGGACTATGAACCGCATCCCCTTAGATGTTTTATTTTCTGTCTAAAAAGCTTTCCTTTTATTTATTGATTTAATGGAGATTCAAAGAAAAAAGATTATATGTCCAAAAAGAATTACTGACGGTGTAGCAAAATATGTCTCATTTAAATAAACGAGTGACGTTTATATATAAAATTATTACTAGATTATTGTTATTAGATTTATACCAGCAATGTTACTGCTGTAAATTACAATGCAGCCCTGAATAAACAAGCACTGTTATAACTAGAAAAGCGAATATGTACTGACAGTGCCACCACTAGATAGCAGTACTGACCTTGAGTCAACAACTATTTATCAATCTTTTAAAAAATCTGCTTTGTGTTTAGAAAATGAGGTTAAATATTTATGACATACTGATATTATACATGGTAATGTTTTGTTAAAGCATTCTACGGCATATGTTATATAGGCCTACTGAGATATTGTGTAAAGCAGAGGACATTTGTAAACTCCGCAGGTTAAAAAAAATTAAAAATAAATAAATAAAACTGAGAATGCAAGACGGATCCAAATCGAAACGTCAGTCACACGTTTATTTTATTCAGGCCTCCTGCCTGATCCAAGGTCATCCGTAATCACGGTGTTGCCTCGGGTGACTGATTACTATAGCAGCCAGCAGAGCTGAATCAAAGGCCAGCCTCATTTACAGACTCCCGCGTCCTTTAAAGCCCTCCAATTTCCCTAGACTTCCTGAGGGACAGTCGTTGTTGTGCTAGGCACATTCTCCGGCCACTGCGTATAAGCAGAACTCATAGCATGATATCCCATTAGACCAGAGCAGCTCCCATAAGCATGAGCAACACAGAATGTCACACCATTAGCATTCCACATTGGCCCCAACCTCCAGCTGTAAAGGTAAAATGAACAGCGTTGCAGGCAGCAAGTCGATATGCTCTCACACAACCTTTGTAATGGGAATTGAAGGAAGAGCAGCGTGGAATTGCAAAAAAACAAAGACAGCTCTCCTTCACTCTAAAGGTCATGCTGTCATGGTCCGAGTTGGCGGTTTTAGTAATATGTGGGAATGTTTCAGCATTTGTGCCAGGGCGCATTAATGTTCAAAAAGTCTGTATTGGGAACCGTCAATATTAATGCTTTATGTCTCATCGGGAATCATTTTGTTTCATACACGGTTGACCATTTGAAAATTACACTTTTTAAGGTCTTATGGATAGATTGTTGACCTTTGTTTTTGTTTTTGAATGTTTCAGTTATGTTATCTGTACTAAAATCAGTTTATGTTGCTTGATAATGCAAACTGGTATTTGTTATATAATTCTCTAATTTAATTAAAAAGCTTGTTGGTGGGCATAACTTGTATTAATATATTTCTCACATGTGCTTGACACTCTCCACGTGGCACAAATTATTGAGGCTCTATGTATAATTTAAATGAAATTACACACAGAGAACAATATGGCCTAGATATCAAACTAGTAATTTCTGGAAACAGAAAATGTGATATAATTATACAGTAACCCAGTTTTCTGAATTATTAACCAATGTGGATCATACTGTTACAATTAATAAGTAATGTGAATAATAAACTGTTTGTTTTTGTCACATTTAACATAATCTTTGAACATTTTTATTCAGTGCAGCTTTTGCAGTTAAAATGTTCAGCAAAACTGGACCTTGCTCTTTCAATCCTCTACAAAGAACATCATCATAAGCTTTTATTCATAATGTGTTCCAGTTCAAATGTTCAGGTTTTGTCCTCAAAATGACACAGAGGTTCTGAGTCCGAGAAACACCCCAGTGTTTGAACCTCAGGAGTCTGTGCTGTTTTTTGTAAGAGGTGCCGGTCTCCAGTCTGGTTGATGGAAGTGTATGTTGAACACACGTGCCCAGTTGGCAAAGACACGTTTCTCAGTGATGAAACGATGGTGGCTGCCGTGCCGGCCCTGCTCGTGGGAGAGATACATTTTACATTCATCTGGCCCCGCAGGCTCGTAGTAGTGATACGGCACTGACAGCTCGAGGTTGGGCGACCTGAGAAGAACAGTCACATGTGTAACTGAAATTGTCATAACCACCAAAATACAATGAGGTTTGAATGAAAGCACGGTATACGCAACAGTGATCCAACAGCATTATGGTGAATATGGAAAAGAAAGTCTCACTTGCAGAACTCCGGAGGAATCATGCCATAGACGTCGATTCTGTCACAAATCTCCACAGCGATCGCCATAGTGAACCAACCCGTGCTGAGCCATGAATTGGACCTTTTTCTGAATAACACAAGAGAGAAAGAGCACATCTATGTAGCTTTGATGATCAAACAACACTGTTCCCTGTTCCCTGCAGCCATTACTTCAGTGTCACATGATCCAGATTTGGTGTTTACAATGTTTCAGTTTGAATGGACGGCTTAGATGACTCACAATGGGAGATGGATTGAGATAAGAGCGATATAAGGAGATAAAGGAGATAAAAGATCCACAAACAGACAGAAAAAACTCAAGAGTTTAAGAACATGTGAGCATTTTGCCCTGAGCAGTTTGTGTCTGATTGGGTACATCGCAGCTGGCAGCTGTCTCCAGCTGGCACTGATCCTCTACTAACCCTTAATCTGCACTGATGCCAAGCCGTGTGCCCTGTGGGCCAGTGATATCAAGCCTCCAGCAGGCTCTGGTGGTCTCCACATTAGTTAACACCCCCACCTCTCTTTAAACGATGCTCCTCCAGTTTTTCTTTTTTATTATTCTTTTGAGAATAATTTGAAATATATATTTTTAATTTTCAGAGTTAACTACTATATATGTTTATCAGATGAAGGTTTATCCTCCTGAAAACTGTGAACATTGTGAATCAAAAACCTGTTTGTCTGACCAATGGCTGATACAGTTAATAAAATTACACACTTCAGCTTTAAATACAATTTTTTTTTTTTTTTACAAGTTTTTTTAATAATTCAGTCCTGAGCTAAATTACAAAATAAAAAATATATTACAATTTTAATTAAAATAATGCAAATAACAAATAATTGATTTATATATTCATATATAAATGTAGATAATTTCAAGCTAACACAAAGAAACATTACCATCCTCACCTATCTTTCCCTGTTTCCTTCTTAAAGAGCTCATCAAAATGCAGCATCTTTAACCTCGAGATGACGTACACCTGTAGTTTAGGCATCATCTGCTTCAGCAGATGCAGGTTGTTGTAGACAAGGCCTTTACCGTCTTGGCGCATGTAGTTTCCAGGCCCCCAGAAGATAAAGAAGGTGTTCTGGGTGGAGTTGAGTAGCTCAAGGCGGTTTCGTAACACACGTTGCACACTGGAGTGTGCGACCACACGCAGGCTCGTTCGCTGGCCCACGTCCCTCTGGTAGCCTTGTGTTGGGGCATCATTCATACGGATGATGCACTCCTTACGGTCAATCTCCGCACCTCGACCACTTCCGGTCATGTGACCAGAGCTGGTCACTAACGCACAGCTTTTGCAATGCATCCTAAGAGGCTGAGGATGGAGACAATGATGAGAAGTTTTAGATTTCATGTTCATCATATAATTTATTCAAGTTGGTTTCATACACTTTTGAAAATTTTTCTGAAATGATCCAATAAAGTATGATCTCATAACTCTAATAACTAAAAACTGGTGGTTAATAGTGGTTAATTAGAACTTACTAAAATACTTCCCTTGCATTTGATGTGTATGTGTGTGTGTGTGTGTGTGTGTGTGTGTTTGTGTGTGTGTGTTCTGGGTCAAGTTGTTTTTGTACTCAATCTCTAAATTTTTTGAAAATCAATTTTTAAAACAAAATTGCTTCACTGCTAATTTTTTCAAATAATTATTAATAAAATATTTTTTCAAGACTTTCAAGCCTTATAATGAAACTTTTTCCTTTTTACCTCCACACAGTTAAACTACCCAGACATTGTTGACTCTACACCCCATATTAAATATCAAAATTACTCATTACTAATTCAGAAATTAAAAACATGTCCATCACTGAAAAGATGTACTAATTTTGTAAGAAATCTGAAAGCTACAATTATGAACAGGCTACAATTATGAGGACAAAAGACGAAAAGAATAAAGCTATGGTGGATGAATGATTTAGAGCCATGTTGAAGGATCTGAGGATCCTCAAATGCAAACTGTGTTTCTTCAAGAGAGCAACCATACATTTGTGTTGTGTTTTACTTCCTTTCTTTTATATTTGTTTATTCTCCATTCATTTATAATCATTTATCATTTTATTATTCCATTAAATCATTATTTATAATAACCATTTATATACTCATTTCATTGGTTTATTCATTGATTAGTCATTTATATTATAGTATTATTTTTATATTATATTATGTTTTCCATTGTTATTTAGTTTTACAATGTGTGATTTGAAGGGCTATTTGTCTTCATGAGTAAGAGATAAGAAAATGTCTCCATTTCAAGGTTTTTAACATCACGGGATGTTGTTGTGAATAAGTACATTTCCATTTCTGTTGCTTGTGGTATAATAACACTTGTTGGATTTGTGCTGGTCAGACTAAGTCTTAGCACTGAATCATACACAACTAGGATTATTCAATAAACTCTGCTTCTTTTTATCATCATCACTTCATCTCCTGCTTCAGCTCTTCTCTGGCTTTGCTCAGTCAACTTCTTGGCTGATAGAAGACTGTTAATATAAAACTGATATTTTCTAACAGGATCTGGCATCCGGGGCTGGATCTGATATTTCTGGCATGGAGACATGATGTAACATTTTGTCGTAGTCGGCAGGATGGAATGACACTGAGTTTTTATCTCCATAAGAGTCAGAGTTGTGATTGTTTCTCGCATGACCAGAGGATGGATTGTCCCAGACCGCTGGGATACTGACTCCGGACCAACAAGTGAGGACAAAGACGATTCCCGCAGGCGTCTTCTCCTGGCTAAACTGCAGCAAGGCAGTGTGAGTGTTTTCTGTTTGACATTTCATCGAAATTCAGTACCATGGGTACCAAAGCTAATGGGTCAGATATGATATAATTTCTACAGTTATGGAGGAGTCAGAAGTGAAGCTAAATGATGACATAATTAATTTTGATAGAACAATTAGAAGAGCATTTTAAGATCAACAAGCAGAGGCAGTAATACTTGATGAATAGCTAAATATACAATCACAGTACAGAAAGGTGATCTCAGGTAACCTAGTGACAACAGAAAATCTGAAGGGGTTAAAAGATATTTGTCAGATTAAACAGAAGGCTAAGTAAGAAGGCTAAATTTCTCAGCTCATTGTGAAATTATCATCTTGTCTCAGGCTCTGAGAGGGAGCCATTTCATCAGGTTATTTTACAAAGGTTCAATGACATGAGAAACTGGTCATGTGAGAGATTTCTAGAACAACAATGGTTTTTAGTAACACTGCTAACTGGCTTTGGTCAATGCTACTAGCTATTTTATTTGCTATTTTATTTGTAATCGCTATTTCATCACCAGTCTTTGCAAAACTATTTTGAAAGATTTTGATTCAATAGGGTGTATACAGTAACATTTAGCTGCTGTGAGTTACTAGAACACATCTGAATACTGGTACTATTCAGAAGCTGAGACTCTTTTTGAGGATGTAACTACGGGTGTAGTTGGATTAAAATGTAGTTGTAAAGAACATTTAGACAATTTGGAACTCTAAATTCTAATTAGATTTTCTACACTGTTCATCATTTGTTGACAATGGAGAATGCAAGGCAGGTAACAACAAACTAAAAGTCTAAATCGGATCTAAATTATCAGATAGATAATTGACTCTGAACCTTGCTTCTTTATCTGGTCACATACACAGTTTGTGTCGGACACTTAAGTGTTTTAAATGTGTTCATGTTTAAACAATATGGGCAAAGGGATTTTAGGAAATGCGGAAGAAGTTAATGAATGTGCGATGTTAAAAACACAATTTGCCAACTCTGTTCTATTTAGTTGGGGAAAACATTTTGTGAATTTTAATGTGATAATATAACTTGTTATGAAATGCAAGGGTTATTAGGATGTTTTGGTAATAGTTGACAGAATTTCACTATCAACAGGCACTGCTGTCTAAATACTGATATATTGCATGGTTTTAACTAAACAGTAAAAAAGGTTTAAAATTCTGGGTTTGGATGCATGAAAACCGCCTCCAGAGCAGAGGATGGACATTGCATTGTGCCAAGGTAAACAGTTGTTTTATTAGCTACCCCGCCGTTCAGATGTAGAATTATTATGGAAAAACAAATGGATACATTGTGAATTAGCTCATTCATTTTGAATGAGCCTGGGGGAAATGCTGTAGGAAGGAGTCATGAGGAAGAACCTCGGGGGCCAACCTCATGATGAAGATATGGGATGGGGGACTATAATGATTAGCTTACACCGAACTACACTTTAGTTGCCAGTCAAATGGTGTCTATGGTCTTTGTTTATCTTTGGACATTATAATGGAGTCAAAATAATTCCAAGGAAGTTTTAAGAATTTTGCTTTTCAAAAAGGGCAGACTCTGTTTTCCGTTCTCTTGTTTTTTTTTTGTTCACACACAAGTGTCGGCGACCTTCACTGAGAGGTTTGAGCCTTATCATAGAGAGGACAGTTTGTTTCGACAAACACCGGCAAACAGAATAACAGGAACTTCAGAGACAGACGGACATACATTGTTCAAACTCAAGATGGTTCTTCTGGAAGAACAGAGTAGGCTACCGAGACATTTTGAGCTACAAAAGAGATATTAGACATTTTATTGCATCTTAAGATAAGCTATATATTGCTACTGAATTTTAGATATTTTCAAAGATACATAACTGAAAAGAAACTAAATTAGACTTTAGTTTTTGCTTTGGTTTTTAACACAGAATCATAGAATCGTCATATACAATTAAAACAAACCAATCGTTGAAATATGATTGGCCTGATGAATAATTATCATCTGAAATATGATATGGTCAAAACATGATGTGATGTGGATTCTATGATTTATCCATGGCTAGAAGGTCATAGCGATGTAATTTTGATCAAACCTTAAGGAATTTTTCCTTAGTTCGACCACATAATGGATTTGTATGCACATTTATTACCGCTATCTGGTTTGATTTCTAAGTAACATGGGTAGATTTGGCAGCGTACCAATTGACTGCCACTCAACAATCTAAATGGTGCACTCTAATTTACAATTCTTGTTTCAATTTGATAAACCTGCCAGACAACTTGAGTAAATAGGGCACAGAAAATCCTAATGCTGAAATGAAGAGATGCTGACAAATGGTGTTAAAAGTGATTAAGTTATAAAGAGGTAAAAGCACAGACAATATGAAATAAGAATATGTTTTCACAATGATTTTTTTGGAAATTCCAGTTGTCCCAAATCACAGAGTGAAACATGTGAAGTGACTGCAACTGAATACATCTTAGACAACATTGGAGAGCAGACTACAATTTAGCTTAAGTTCGGCATTAACAGGTAGCCAAACTTAATTGAGTATTATATTTCTTTTATATCTAAATGGAGACATATCGATTAGATCAATATTGGGGCCACTCTGGAGCCATTTAAAAGCTTTAGTTACGGTTTCAGGAGTATTTATCATCTTGCTCTTGTACATTCCCATAAGAGTGTTGATTTTCTTTGTCAGAACAACTGTTAACTGTTGTACGACAACAGTTAGAGACACATTCCCCTTACTGACGCTGGTACGTGGTATGACTGAAGAGACCTGTTCTTTTTAACATGTAGAAGGAAAGAGTACAGCCTTATCACTGAAGTTTTCAAAGTATTTTTTGATGAAGATTATGGAAGTTTGCTTGCGTTTAATCAGGCTATGTAATCAAATGGTTTCATATGATGAATATCATCAGATGATATTCATAGCAATAAATGATCTAATAATCCTCAAATGCATAGAGAGCAACCATACATTTGTGTTGTGTTTTACTTACTTTCTTGTATATTCATTTATTCTCCATTCATTCATTCATTCATTCATAATCATTTCTAATTAAATCATTTATAGTTCATTGATTAGTCATTTATATTATATTATTATTTTATATTGTTGTTTAGTCTTATGTTGTGTGGCAGTAATTTTTTATTGCTACTGATTGTGGTATAATATCACGACGAAGTCTGACCATTGAAACACACTCAACAAAGACTATTCAATAGACTCTGCTCCTTTTTTTAACATCATCACTATCATGGTGTCTTCTGCTCTTTACTGGCTTTGTTCAGTCAAATTCTTGGCCGATAGAAGACTGTTAATACAGTTTTAGGTACCAGACAAAACACTGGTTTTGGGTTCCAAGACTTGCTGTTAATGGGTTTTGTTCAAAACGGGTATTTTCTGACAGGATCTGGCATCCGGGGCTGGATCTGATATTTCTGGTGTGGAAACATGATCTAACATTGTGAATAAGATTACTGGCAAATGAATGCATGGAAACACACTGAAAGGGCAGAACAGATCAAAGGGCCTGGGCCACAAAGACTCCCTTTACTTTTATTTTTAATTTTAGATCCATTATTGAATCTCTCCAGCATAATCAACACTAAGGCATTGAACCAATCCACAAGAAAAGCTTCAAGGAAAAGTATTCTAAACCCTCATTTAAGAGGAAAGATTTGCCTTGAGCCTACAGAGTGTCTTAAAAACTAAAGTAGGCCTATAGCATAACATATTCAACGTGAATCTAGAATCAATATGTCAGTCAATACAAACAAACCACCTGATTTTCAAACTGTAAAATGTAGGGCAGGAAAGGTGTGTATCCTCACACTAAATGTACTCTAAAAACATACTATTGCACTATTTTTGCAAAATAATGCTTAATCCGATTTATAGTTGAGCTAAAATGACTAATTTACACACATGACATCAAGATAAAAGGGTTAAAATAGGGCCGAAACAGCACAGTGGCCCAACAGACCTGCCACTGTGTAAGATAATTCTTTTATAATGCAGTGAAGCTGTACGCCCTCAGAAAGCCCTTTCCCTATGCAGGTATCTCTGCCTACAGGGTTGTTTCCATGGAGATAATAGCCCAGTGGAGAGCAAGCAAATCAGGCCCAGTAAATAACCATCCACACTTATTATTCTCTCATTAACATCCTCATTCTTAAGCTCTCTCCAGTGGGACATATGATCATAATTACTCTAATAGCAATTTCCCTCTCTATTTCTGAGAACCTTTCTGAGATAAAAAAAAAAATGGATTCAGGCCATTATCCTTTGTGGAAAAACATGCACCCTGTACAAAAGTTTTGAACATTTGATTGAGTGTATGAAGCTGATGGAGGTTAAATTGTGTTTCATAAAATTTGCATCATTTCACGAGCAAGGATGCAGCAATATGAACATATCGGTGGTGGTCGATATTAAATTCTATACTACTTTATCTATTAAAGATAAACTCTAAAAAGTAATCATTTCATGTTATAAAAATAATAAATTTAATAGAAATTTAATTTTGGCAACAACATTATGTCATTGTTGCGACAGATCAGACGGAGTTGGATCCATTTGCAGCTTTATTGAGAGTAGTCAGAAAATACAGGGTCGAGATGACAGCAAGGCAGTAACAACGAAGGCTAGACTGAAATAGAATGGTCAAAACAGGCGAGGGAGGTCAGGGTAGGCGGCAAGCAAACTCAGTCCAGGTAAACAATCCAAATCAGGGTAGGCAGAGAAACAATCGGGAAACCAGGTAACAATCCAAAGTCAACAACAAGGAAATCAAACATGGGTAATAACGCTCGGAAATGACAGCCGGGGCAAATCAAGTCTTTGCGAGGAGTGTATGTGTGAGTGTGGCTTATATGTGTGTGTGTGTGTAAATGAGGAGCAGGTGTGTGTGATGAGTGATCAGTCCCAGGTATGAAGGATGATGGGAAATTGAGTCCAAATTGAAGATGGTTAAAATTCAGGAGACCGTTCCCTCTGGTGGTGCGGAAGAGGCGGTATGGGAGCCTCCTCTGTAACAGAGCCCTCCCCCTGCGAGCGGCTCCTGACGCGAGGAAGCAAATGACGCCGGGGTCTCCCACGAGGTCGGGGGGCTGGCTTCTCCGGGTGCATCCTGTGGAACTCTTCAGTGAGTGTAGGGTCAAGGATATCTCTCGCGTTGACCCAGAATCGCTCCTCCGAGCCGAACCCCTCCCAATCGACCAGATATTGGAGGTTTCCACCCCGGCGTCTGGAGTCTAGCAGCTCGTGCACTCGATACGCCTCCTTGCCGTCAACCAGGATAGGCAGGGGGGTTTGTGGCTGGGCTCCCTCCTCCGACTCTCCTCTCGGACCACCAGCGGGTCTCAGGAGTGATACATGGAAAGTGGGAGAAATACGATAATTAGAGGGCAGTTTTAAACGGAATGATACAGGAGTTATTTGTCTAGAGATTTTGAAGGGACCAACATACTTGGGACTGAGTTTTTTACATGGAAGTCGGAGGCGTAGATCTTTGGTTGACAGCCAAACCCATTGACCTGGGGCATATTCGGGACTGGGACGTCGGTGTCGGTTGGCCTGTTGTTCTTGTCGCCTTACTGCATGGAGTAGATGGATATGAGCCCGGTTCCAAACCTCTTCGCTGTGCTGTAACCAGTCAGTAACTGAGGGGAGATTAGTGGGCTCGCCAGACCAGGGAAATAAGGGAGGTTGGAAGCCTAAGATGCATTTGAAGGGTGTCATACCAGTGGCTGGTTTTACCAGTGAATTTTGTGCATACTCTGCCCACATTAAGTATCTGCTCCAATCTGCTTGATGTTGTTGACAGTATGATCTGAGAAAACGTATTACCTCTTGATTCAGGCGTTCTGTCTGTCCATTGGATTGGGGATGATAGCCGGATGTGAGGCTGACATTTACGTTGAGGTGTTTGAAGGCGGCAGACCATACCCTTGATGTGAATTGGGGCCCTCGATCAGACACAATGTCCTCGAGTAAGCCGTAGTACCGGAATACCTGGTTGCAGAGTAATTCAGCCGTTTCGAAGGATGTGGGAAGTTTGGTTAGTGGAATGAGGCGGCAGGCCTTGGAAAATCGATCAATGATGGGGAGTATGGTAGTGTTACCCTGAGAATTGGGTAGATCCGTGATGAAGTCTATCGCAATGTGAGACCAAGGACGTTGTGGAGTAGGTAGTGGGTTTAGTAAGCCTGTCTGGGTGACTTGGAGGTGTTGCAAGTGGTGCAGTTTTGAATGTGTCTGGCTGTGTCAGTTAGTAAGGTGGGCCACCAGAACCGGTTCTTAAGCAGCTGAGCGGTCGCAGTGATACCTGGGTGTCCGGAACTGGCTGTGACATGTACCTGTGCAAGCAGACGTTGACGAAGAGGTTCTGGAACATGGGTAAGGTTGGCAGAGCATTCAGGAGGTGGTGGGTCTTGTTGATTCAGGTGATCTATTTCGGTCATGATATCCCACTGCACAGGTGCTAGGAGGAGTTTCTCAGGGATGATGGTGTCATTGGTAGTAGGGCTTACGTCTCCTTCATTTTGGCGTGAGAGAGCGTCGGCCTTGCCATTCTTGGTGCCTGGTCTGTAAGTTACTGAAAAACGAAATCTGGTGAAGAACAGTGCCCATCTTGCCTGTCTGGGATTGAGACATTTCGCTGAACGTAGACACTCCAGGTTTTTGTGATCTGTGAAAACAGTGAACGGGTGTGTTGCTCCCTCCAACCAATGGCGCCATTCTTCAAGTGCTAATTTGATAGTGAGGAGCTCGCGATTGCCCACGTCGTAATTCCATTCAACGGTAGTCAGTTTACGGGAGAAAAAGGCGCATGGGTACATTTTTGCCGATGATCCATGGCGTTGAGAGAGAATGGCGCCTACCCCAGTGTTAGAAGCATCAACCTCCACGATGAAAGGCTCTTCAGGGTCTGGATGTCGGAGAATGGGTGCCGTGGTGAACCGAGTCTTGAGATCCTCGAAAGCTTGCCTTGATTCTCAAGTTAGTCTAGCAGTGTGGCGTTTTGTCATGGCGGTGAGAGGTGCGGCGATTGAGCTGAAGTTTCTGATGAACAGTCTATAGAAATTTGCAAACCCCAGGAAACGCTGCAATTCTTTGACAGTTTGGGGCTGAGCCCACTCGAGTATGGCTCTGACTTTTCTCTCGTCCATTGCTACCCCCTCCTGACTGATGATGTATCCAAGGAACGAGGTACTAGTTTGATGAAATTCACACTTCTCTGCTTTGGCATAAAGTTGGTACTGAATGAGGCGTTTCAACACTGATCTGACATGAAGAATGTGTTCCTCCAGGGTGTTCGAGTAGACAAGGATATCATCAATGTACACGATTACCCATCTGTCAAGCATGTCACGGAAGATGTCGTTCATGAAGGACTGGAAGATCGACGGACTGTTTGCAAGGCCGAACGGCATAACCAAGTACTCATAGTGCCCACTAGTGGTCAGTGTTGCCAACTTCTTTCAATGGAAAGTAGCTAAAGTCTGCTTGAAAAGTCGCTAAATGTCGCTAGATGACGTCATACGCTAATTAGCATATTCATGACGTCAGTGCGTCATATTATCTTGCCTCTCTGTGCTCACATACTGTATTTTAATGAAGCCAAATTCTCAACAGAACTGTTTTCATTGATATATTTTACGGTTTCTGATGCCAGAAAACGGGATGAATATGAAATAGTGACTGAAACGCGGCCTATTAAGACTAACCAGCTCTCCCTTACAAGATGTTAATCTGCACTGAAATCCTGCTGATTTATAATCAAGCCGTCGTCTAATGAAATCAAATACACATAAGATAAAGACAATGGCTGTGCTGTGATTTCGGCTATACTTGCATGTAAAATAGAATTAGAAGCGACAGAATATCTATTTTAACTGAAAGCACTGCTCCTCTCTGCTGCTCGCTGAACAGATCAGATGCAGAGAGAGGTGTGTACGCGCTAGGAAACAAGACCTCGCGCGGCAGGACCGGCGGGTCTCAGAGATTAAATAAATTTTGTCCAAGAAGTCGCTAGATTTGTCGCTAGGCGCTTTTTTGGAAAAAAGTCGCTAAGGGGGTCTGAAAAAAAGTCACTAAATCTAGCGACAAAGACGCTAAGTTGGCAACACTGCTAGTGGTAGAGAATGCGATTTTCCATTCGTCCCCCTCTCGTATGCGAATGAGGTTGTAGGCGTTGCGTAGGTCTAATTTGGCGTAGTACTTGGCTCGGCGGAGTTGTTCTAGTGCTGCTGGGACTAAAGGCAGAGGATAACGAAACTTGATGGTGATATTGTTGAGGCCGCGGTAATCAATGCATGGCCGTAGCCCTCCATCCTTCTTCACAAAGAAGAACCCAGCAGAAGCAGGAGAAGTCGAGGGTCTAACAAAGTGTTTAGATAATTCCTCTTTGATGTAGTCTTTCATGGCATCAGACTCAAGTTGTGACAGTGGGAAAACTCTCCAGGCATGAGATCGATGGCGCAATCGACAGAACGGTGAGGAGGGAGTTGTGAGGCTTTCTTCTTGCTAAAGGCTTCGACGAGATCAGAATATTCAGGAGGCAGGTTTAAAATCGCTGGTGTTTTGAACTTGTGACTGTGGGGTGTTTTGGATAGGTCGGGTGATCTGTGATAGACAGCGATCTTGACAAGAGGTGTCCCACTGGATGATTTGTCCCTCTCTCCAGGAGATGTGTGGGTTATGGGTGCGCAGCCAAGGCAATCCGAGGATAATTTAGTGGTTGGGTGAGGGAATGACATAAAATCTAATGAGTTCAACATGCAGAGTTCCCACTCGCAATGTGACTTCCTCGGTGAGGTGCAAAACTCTTCCCTCTCCGAGGGGACGGCCGTCTAGCGCCTCCACTGCCAGGGGAGAGTTACAGAGCGTTAGATTCAGTTTGTGTTGTTGAGCGAATTCGTGAGAAACAAAGTTGCCAGCCGCTCCTGAGTCTAACAGAGTGGTAGTGGCAATGATCTTGTTATTGTGAGACAGTTCTACTGGCAAAGTTATGCTTGATGCTGCAGAAGTGAAACGAGGATTGGCACTCACCGAGCGGGAACTGGATGATGGGCGAACTGGGCAGGAAGATTTAATGTGTCCGGCTTGACCGCAGTAAAGGCATAGTTGATTCTGTATATGTCGTTCGCGTTCTTTGGGAGTGAGGTGAGTGAAGCCCAGCTGCATGGGTTCGGCAACGGTGGTGGGTTCGATGGTATAATGGGGTGCGGCTCGCATAGAGCGAAGCAAATTATCAACCTGAATGGCTAGATCGATAAACTCACCTAAGCTTTTCCCTTCATCTCGGCTAGCCAACTCCGATTGCAGCTCTGGATTCAATCCCTTTCTAAACAGGAGTTTGAGCGTGTCTTCGACCCAATTGGTCTGGGCGGCGAGGGTTTGGAAAGTTAATGCATACTCAGCCGCTGGCCTCTTCCCCTGCGAAAGGGTTAACAATTGGTCTCCTGCACTCCTCCCCTCAGCTGGATGTTCGAAAACTTCACGGAAGTGATGGAGGAATGTGTCAAAAGTGGGGAATGAAGAGCCGTCCGTCCTCCAGACCGCGGTAGCCCACTCCAGCGCTCTTCCGGAGAGTAATGAGCAAACAAATGCAATGCGACTAGAGTCTGTGGGATACAGTGAGGGCTGCTGATTAACGAAGAGTGAGGACTGAAGCAAAAAGTCCTTGCATTGGGCGGGCTCCCCATCAAATTTCTCTGGGAAGGCGAGTCGGGGGCTTACTGGAGGCATGGGATTCGGAGGAGGATCACTGTGAGCAGGTGGTTGATCAGGATCAGCTGCGGGTGGTGAGACACGTAGGCCTTGCAGTGTCCTGACGAGCTCTTCGGTCAGCGTGGTGAGTCGATTTAATTGATGCTGATGCATGACGAGCTGCGTAGCTTGAGTCGCTAGTTCTGTTGATAGATGCATGAGTGCTGCTGGATCGTGGTCTGGCGAAGTCTTCTGTTGGTACAGATCAGACGGAGTTGGATCCATTTGCAGCTTTATTGAGAGTAGTCAGACAATACAGGGTCGAGATGACAGCAAGGCAGTAACAACGAAGGCTAGACTGAAATAGAATGGTCGAAAAAGGCGAGGGAGGTCAGGGCAGGCGGCAAGCAAACTCAGTCCAGGTAAACAATCCAAATCAGGGTAGGCAGAGAAACAATCGGGAAACCAGGTAACAATCCAAAGTCAACAACAAGGAAATCAAACACGGGTAATAACGCTCGGAAATGACAGCCAGGGCAAATCAAGACTTCGCGAGGAGTGTGTGTGTGAGTGTGGCTTATATGTGTGTGTGTAAATGAGGAGCAGGTGTGTGTGATGAGTGATCAGTCCTAGGTATGAAGGATGATGGGAAATTGAGTCCGAATAGAAGATGGTTAAAATTCAGGAGACGGTTCCCTCTGGTCGTGCGGAGGAGGCGGTATGGGAGCCTCCTCTGTGACAGTCATATTCATTTTGAGATTTGCTAAAGATTACATTTAACAATATTAAATTATTACAGTTTTTAAAGATGCAATTGAGTGTTAGATGACGGTAAAGGTAATATGAGCATGCCAATTAAATAACCAAAACAAGCTCATAAACATCCACCAATGTTTCATTTAAAAAAATATTTATATTTTAAGGTGACTTAATTCATACACTACATTGCAAAGTAGGTTGACACTGGATCATAGGCATCACACCATTCAAAATGAGCTTTTCCCATCAGACAGATCCTCTGAATGTTTTCCAGCTACTCTTCAGGGTGAAATGAAATTAGAAAACTATTTCCTTCCCCTGATGGTCAGAAAATGGATGTGATTTTTGATGAAGACTTGTAGGCCATGTTCATTTAGCGATCTTCCACACTAGCTGTTCATTTGCACTAATACGAGCAAATCTTCCGCTTCTGACTGTTACAAAATTACTTCCACGGAGTATCCATTAAAATCTGGCTCTGAATCCTGGAGCTCTTATTAGCTCGGATAGGAGTGCTCTTTTGACTAATGAGAACTGGTAGACTTGAGAGCCGTGTCTGTCAGTGAGAAGTATGACAGAGATGCCTTATGATAATGAGACCGACTTTGAAGAATACTTCAGGCTTTGATGAGCGCAGGTATTGTCAGGGTCAAATCTAAAGATGACAAAAATGTCAAAATTATAAAAAGTTTTCACTAACAAGAACACGGCTCTCTTTGATGTTTTATATTTAGATACTTTATATTTCATCATACCCATAAAAAAGGCAAAAATACAAGTTCTATCATCATTTATTCACCCTCATGTCACAATAGTCCCTCTCTATATATTGTGGAAAACAAAAAGGGTTATTTATAGCAGAATGTCCAAGCTGTTCTTTTCCAGACAATGAAAGTGAATGGTGACCATGACTCTAGAGCAAGTATCTTCTTCTACACTATGTTCTTCTGTTTCTGACACAATTCTATTGTATGGCTTCAGAAACCCTGGAATATAGTGCATAATGATGCTTTCTGGAGCTTCTTTTTCAGAGCTTGACAGACCCTGGTCCCCATCCACTTTCACTGTATAGAGGAGAGCAGTGTAAACACTCATCAAAAATGTCCTTTTATCTTCCACAGAAGAAAGAAAGCACATGGGGGTGAGTAAATGATGCAGAGCTTTCATTTTCAGGTGAACTAGTCCTTTAATGACCAAAATATATTATCCATGTTTACCTGATATACTTATGCAAGTAATCAGTGTGTAATCTTTCATTACGCACACTATATACGTGTAACTATATGTGAATTTTTAACACCCATGAGAGTAAATAACATTTTTTCCACAGTTGTAGTGTTAAACCAAATCCCTGGTGACATTATAGAGCACATGTGAAGGAGAGAAAGAGAAGAGAGGGAGAGAACCGAGAGACAGATTTACATCCTTGATAGTTCTGGTGATTACAATGCCTCAAGATGAGGCCAAAGCTTGACAACACCTGCTTGCAGCTTCCCGCTTTATCTGATCAGGAGTGAAGGAAGAAATTATAGCATGACTTGGATGGTGTAATTTAAAAGGCTTTAAAGGCCTGCACCTGATTTATCATGAAAAACTGCAGAGAGACAGGAGACACAAAAAGATGACAGAAAGAAAGAAAAATGGCCAAGTCTTCTGAATATTATAGTGCACTGCATGTCATGTGATGCCAGTGCCAATATAATAATGCTTATCTGTCTGAGAAGATTATTTGATGACTAAGGAGAAAAGCAACTGCATAAAAATTGTTTGATGAAAAATGTAAGGATTCTTCATATTTAAGTTATACGTGGAAAATTATCCAAATGTCTTGACTCATCCAAGTCGCATTAATGGGCTTATGCATGAGTGAGCAAATTTGAATTCTGGGAACAATTAAGGTTTTTTCCAAAGGTAAAATATAGGAGACCCGAGACTGGTCAGATACAGTCTGACGGGTGAGATTATGGATTTTAAAGTAAACATTTACAATGATCTCCAGATGTCTGTAAAACATTAACAAAAAATAAATAAATTAAAAAAACCCAGACATTTTGGAGCTAGGATTGAGGATATAGAAAAGAACAGACTAAGGTGCTGAGCATACCACTTTCACAAAAAAGGGGTTTTAACATTTTAATAATTAAATCAAAAGTCATTAATAATAACTTACAAGCCAATTATGCGATTTCACAGAAGATCTCACAAGACTGATGTGTTGTCAGTCGTCAAAAGTAAATATGTTCAATACATTTGAAAACCATGAAAGAGGCTTCAAAGAAATATATTTTTTAAGGTTTTCACATCAGATAGTTTCTAAATTTAGTTTAGTAAATTAAGTGCCATATTAATCATGTTAGTGCTTGATTGCATTTTGCACACCTAATGAAAGCAAGTTACCTTATGATCAATGATGCTGCTGTAACCTTCTAAGTGGGATGTTTGCTGTTGTAGAACGTCCATCTGATGTCCATCTGACAGCATCTGATCTTCTGGTGTGTCAGTAAAACTGCTGTTGTACAGGAACAATAAGCTTGTAAGCACACTTACAACACCAATCAATATGATCCCATGACGCTGAAACAAAAGGAACAAGAAACTATTATTGAGGATGCTCAGATTATCCTCCATCAATGCTTCGGCTGACAGATGCATCGGTAAATGAAGGCTCATTTTGAGGCATGAATGAGATGTTAATAATTTACCACAATAAGAAAAAGATTTGATAAATAGCTTTAAAATGAAATGTTCAATGAACTGAATAAGCAGATAGTGTGTTTCAAAAATATTAATAATTGCATGAAATTTACAAGCTCCACGTTAGGGTAAATTGTGATTTTACAGTGTAGTTTGATTACAAGTTTTTTGCAAGTTAATATATTTTAGAATTCCACTACCCATCTAAGCATCACTGTGACAAAAGGCTTTTTTTTTTTTACATATTGAAACATATGAAAATGATTAAATTAACCAAAATAATGAAACAATAAATAAAACAACATCCCAACCAAGAATTTATATTTTACATAATTTATATTATTTATATTTAAATTAAATTGCATTGAATTATATAATTTCATCTGTGTACATAGCAATACAAAAACGTGCTCACCATTAATTTGGCAACATATTCGTGCCTCTATTTGATATATTAATCATCCAGGCATCTGTAGTAAATTTATTGAAATCATGCTGACAACAGTTTACCATGGCAACCGCATTTTCCACCAAAATTGTATCAGGCTAATACTTAGTATAACTTGCCATTGACAAAACTGTCATCGGAAAGTAAATAACAAAAAGGCAGAAAGATTCTGAAAGTCTGGAGATAATTTCATATTCATCACTGATTACGTTTTTGCGGTGGCAAAAAGTAATATGACACCGTGGCGGAAACTACGTACCATAGCAAATGTTTGTCAAGTTATTGTTCAATGTCAGAGAGAGAGTTTGCGCTACCGTTCGCGTCTTCATATTGTGAAGTGTTTAATTCTGTCCGTTTAGTCCAGGCGTGTTCTTCAGCCTCACCGACAGCAGCTTTACAAATCCACACTTCACATCCTCCAGCCAGCACTTCTGCTCACACACATCTCATACTGAAGCTCAGCTGAACTCTGTCAGAAATACAGTCCTCCGTTCACACGCTGCTGCCCGCGCGCGTGGTCTTAAAGAACGCCGAGTCTCAATCCATTACAATTCATTAAAATCATTTACAAATATTGTTACCTGAGATAGAAGTAGCCTATATTGTACAATTTTTAGGTCGTTAAAGACTGTCGCTATTAAGCTCGAAATGTTAGCTACTAGGAAACTTTCATTCATATGGGAGGGTTGAATGTTGAGTGCGTACAGTACAACTGTGGAGCGTGAGATTGATAGATAGTGTTGTGTGAGCTGAATGGACCCTAGTGCTGTTGGCTTCACTTCCTAAACTGAACTAATGTCATTTTCCTCCTCTGTATATTTCGCCTACTATAGGGGTGTGCGATACTGCAAATTTTGGTATCGATCCGATACCAAGTAAATACAGGGCAAGTATCGCCGATACTGATACCGATACTTTTTTCATTTTTAATAACATCCATTTAAATGACTAATTACACTTTGAAAATTAACAGTAACTTATGTTGATATGACTAAAATATTACATTCACCTCAACGCTATGTGGATATTATTTGCTTTTCTGAAAGGAGTTTGCAAGTAGAGGAGTCCAGAATATGAAAGCAATGCGTAAAGTTTCGTGTTAAGCATTTTCCTCCCATAGAAAAGAGTTATAAAGAAAAAAAAAACTTAACGTGGCCTAATGCATTAAGAAAGTAATATTGAAAGGTCAACTCAGTATGCTGATGATGCAAACTATGCAGGCAAGCAGCCCAGTATATGAACGCAAAGTGCATGCATGTTAAGTGTTTTCCTCTGATAGAAAACCTTTATAAGGAAAAAAAAAAACAAGGTGGCTTAATGGTTGAAGACAGTAATACTGTATAAAAAGGCCAAATTCTGTAAATTTAATGGGTCTGGCCGCTTCCAGCAATTTTTAACTGTACAAAACAGCTCGTTTTGCTACTTGCTTGGTATTGCAAACCGGTGTTGTAATTACCATATTATTTTAATGAATTGTCTTAATTATAAACACACATGGTGGATAGTACAAACAATTTTACCTTTTATTGCACTGTTATTTTTCTCATGATTCCCTTACCGTGTCTAATGAAGTGGAAGTCTCGCACATTCAGTCTATGAAAAAAGCTTACTTCCACATTGAAAAAGGTGAATAAGTTTGGTGCTGTTGCCACAGTAGCGAATTTCTACCGTTCCATCTCTCGCTGTAGCCAATAATATCCGCTTGCGCTTGGAGCCGCTGACTCTGCCATAACAATAAAACACTAAAGCAGGGGAGGATCAGTAATGTTTGCACACTAGACGTGAAAAGAGCGGTATATAAACACACAGGCATGTCTATTCTTTGTTTAATGTATTAAGCAATATATTAAGTGTAGAGGAGAGAAAATTAACCTAAAGTATCGATCTGGCTAGTATCGATCCGATACCGATACCAACGTTGGTATCGATACTATCGATATTAGGATCGATCCGCCCACCTCTAGACTACTACAAATTTGATTTTGACAGCTGGACCACAATATCTCAGTGCTCCCTTGATTGTTACCCATGTAAAACAATATCAAATTATGATTATTGTTAACTGCAACGATCGTTTTAGGGAAGTATATTTTTTGTAAGGGGTTCATTTAAATTAATTTATTTTTGGATTTGCAATCATATTGGCTACTTTTATTTTATCCCCTCAGGCCTTATAAGAGAGGATAAAACTATTTTAAATGGCTTTGGTGCATGGAATAAAATACTGTTTTCTAGAGTATGGAATGATTTGTAGTGCTGTGATGATCTTACTGTAATTCAATTATCCATTATGTCGTAGGCTATTAATGAGATGGCTTGGTATATGATATATGTTAATGATCGGCAGTATGCAGCAGATGACATTTGATCATTTCATATGTAGTCATTTGATATTTCTGTCTGAATCTGTCTGACACATGATGAATGATTTTTAGTATGACTCATAAATCATAAAGCAACACACATCATTAAGTTCAGATGTGTATATTTTTTCACAAAATAAAATTATATAAAATATTAAAATAATATACTGTCTTACTTTTTAAAACTTTAGACAGGACATTTAATGTAATTCAATAGAGTATAGGCATCGCAAACCGTTACACTAAAACCTTTCGTCCTATGAAGATCAATAGGAGCATTCAAAAAATGCCACAGGCAGACATTTTCATAAACTGTATTCACTGATACTGCAGACAGAAAGACCTCACAGGGATGTATGTTTTTGATGCATGTGCTTTTAAACTCAGTCTCAGCTATTTATTACAGTGCATTAATTGATGGGAAATTCTGGGTTGCTATATGTCAAACTCACATTCAGTTCCCTTCGGTCCACTGTGAGATGTCACTTAAGAAACCATTATAATCCATCAGTTTTTTATTATTATGGGGCACAGTGACTGACATATTAAACAATGCTTATGATTTATAAAAGCCTACCATGGTAAATGCCAAAACAGAATAATTTATTTTAATAATCTGAAAGTCAGTTCTCAGTCCATCACATGCATTGCCACTATAATATTCCACATACATCTAAATGGATCTTCATTTGATGGCATAGAGGTCACTGACACCATTATTTTCATGGTTTATGAGGGGTGATGCAGGTGTCTTAAAATGAAAGTCTGGTAAAGTGAACTGACTTCAGCATAAAAAGCACAGCCTATATCCCAAACCGCCAGCGTACGGCCTGGATGTAAAAGATACCATCTTCTCTTCTAAAAATGGCACGCAATGTGGCAGAGCTTCTCACGGGAGCAGAGATTTGCTGGAAGCTGTAATTTCGTCTGGAACTGTGAGGAAATGGAAATGTATCTTTTTTTCCGTTCACATAACACCATATTTCATATATTGCCCATACATTTTTCAAACCTCACCTTCACTTTTTAGATTTAAAACTGCTCTCAACCCTTTGATTGTGTGAGAATAAGACATTGATTCATCTGTGTGCATTAGTTTTGTTAAAAAAAATATAAAAAAATATTCCAAAGAATTACTAATGACACATCTGTGCACATGATGATTGATACCTGGACTAATATTTATGTTACAGAATGATATTTTACAATTCTCTTTCTCATTAATATCTTTGTGTTTCAACCAATATGGAAATAAATGCATGAATCTAATCTGTTTTTCAGCATTATTTAATTGATAAGAATCATTTTACTATGACTTGTATGTGGCTGTTTGTCTGTGAAAACAAATTAATCAAAAGAAGCCAATGCACCCAGGATGAAATTTGCTAATTTCCTTCATTGAGCGTAGGTGAAAATTAGAAAAGGGCGAAGGCATCTGGGGATTGATTCAGTGTTTGTTGTCATTGGAGACAAATGAGAATTAGATTTTGCTTGCCCTCCTGTCTGCCTCATCAGTATATTTGATTAAATCACTCCTTGAGGCTGAGATTTATTCTGATTTGTGTGTATTGGCGGGACAGTGGTGACAGGAAGATAGTTGGCGATGCGTTTGGCATAAAATTAAAGCTTATTTGAATTAAATAGTCTTTCCTCTCTGATGAGGTCACAAACCGCTGCTCTTCCAGTGGACGGACAGATCAATTTTCAGAAAGATCACAGTGGTGGTATATTACTCCCTTGAAAAAGGAGCAATCAAATCTTCTGCCTCTCTGCTTATATATACAGTGTCTCTCTCATATATCTTTCTCTTCTCACTACATTTAAAATGCAGCTCTAGATGTCTCAGGAGTTTATTTAACAATCTGAAATCCTAAACAGCTGTAGACACTGAAGGCAAAGAAACAAGAAATGTTTACCGTTAATGTTTACTGTTAATATATAACACATAAGAAATTATTAATATAAATGATTAATAAATATTAAGTATTCCAAACATTTGAACAATAATGAGCACTAATGATAAGGTTTTTTTTTTTTTTTAAAGCAAGGACCACAATGGAAATAAGTTACTGTAACTTTATTGTGTTATCCTTGGTTGTAACAGTGCTACTTTTTGTGTCAAATAAACTCAACTCAACACTGGTTTGGGTGGTTTATGGAGACACAAATTTGTATAATGACATGGGTATGACAGAGGTATTACAACGTGAAGGTGGTTTATAAGGACACTATGTCCCTGTAATTCAAAAGACATTATAAAACAAACAAAAAAAAACAAAACACATTAAATGGTGTTTTTTTGAAAATCTAAAAATGCACAAAGTTTTTTAGGTTTAGGTGTAGGGTTGGTATAGGGTGATGGAAAATAGAGTTTGTACAGTTATGGAAAGTCCCCATAACCATACATCCCCACGAGTATAGTAATACCAGTAAATTCTGACTTAGTTTGTGGGGACATTTTCTGTTCCATTGAGAAAACAAGCTTATAAATCATACAGAATGAAATTTTTTGAAAATCTAAAAATGCAGAAAGTTTTGCGTGAGTAGGTTTAGGGGTAGCAGTAAGGGGGTTAGAAAATACAGTTTGTACAGTATAAAAAGCATTATGCCTGTGGAATGTCCCCATAAAACATGGAAACCAGTGTATGTGTAACTCAAATATCTAATCAGCCAAACTAATGGCAGTGACTCAGTGCATTTAGGCATGTTGATATGGCCAAGGTGATCTGCTAAAGTTCAAACCAAGCATCAGAATGGGGAAGAAAGGTGATTTAAGTGATTTTGAATGTGGCTTGGTTGTTAGTGCTAGATGGGTTGGTCTGAGTATTTCAGAAACTGCTGATCTACTGGGAATTTCACGCACAACCATCTCTAGAGTTTACAGAGAATGGTCCAAAAAAGAGAAAATATCCAGTGAGCAGTGGACAGTTCTGTGGGTGAAAATGCCTTGTTGATGCCAGAAGTCAGAAGAGAATGGCCAGACTGGTTTGAGCTGATAGAAAGGCAACAGTAATTCAAACAACTACACGTTACAACTGAGGTATTCAGAAAAGTATCTCTGATGCATGTCCAACCTTGAAGCAGATGGGCTACAGCAGCATAAGTCCACACCAGGTGCCACTCCTATCAACTAAGACCAAATCATCTCAAACTGGTTTCTTGAACATGACAATGAGTTCACTGTACTCAAATGACCTCCACAGTCACCAGATCTCAATCCAACAGAGCACTTTTGGGATGTAGTCGTGAAACAGGAGATTTGCTTCATGGATGTGCAGTTGACAAATCTGCAGCAATTGCGTGATGCTATCGTGTCAATATGGACCAAAATCTCTGAAGATTGTTTCCCACACCTTGTTGAATCTATGCCACATAGAATTAAGGCAGTTCTGAAGGCAAAAAGGTACCTAATAAATACAATCCAAGCTTCAAAGGACCACATTGCATATTATCTTCTGAATGTCATTCCATATAAAAACATCTACAGCTTTTAAAAGTTGTTCAAAAGCACAGTGTTGACAGTTCATGGCCTTTGATTTCATGCATTCAAAACTGCAACCTTACATTGACTCTACTGCACTACTCTACAGCACCCCAGAAATGTTCAGGAATGCCACCATGAATATCTGTGCTCAAGCTATTTTAAGATCCTGAAGCAGATGGAGCCAACCAAAACCCAACAAGTGTCTGGCCTTTTACGTGGCATCCTGAACAGATGAGCTGTCTCCTCACAAGACAGTGGTGATCACACAGAGAAGCAGGGGACACACTTTGTGAATGTTAATATATTCATAGCAGGTGCCTGAAGAAAGGCACTAACCAAGTGTCTCACACATGGAGCAATCCTAAGATTATTTATCTAAGGGCACATCAGAATAAATAGAAAATGGAGCAGGTGTCTGTCCTACCTGAGGAATTAATTTAAAGTTTTGAAGCCAAGCTTAAACTATCTAGTCTCAGTTTATCCAAACCATGTATTACTGCTGGACAGCAAATAGCTTCTGGGGGAAAAATTTCACTTCAAATTTTAATCAGGCTCTCAGATCAATCTGAATGAAAGAGATATGTGAATATTCCAGATGGCCCATTACTAAATTACTTTATACAGATTATGAAATTAGAGCAGTCATTTTATCTGACTCATTTCCCCACAGGTACCACTTTAGTCTTTAGTAGCTCACTGTTGCTCAAAAGGGATGACTGTTTTAGGTTACGAACTAGCCTGGAATATACTGAGTTTTAATGTAACATTTTATAGTGACAAAAAAAATTTCTGAAAACCAATGGAAATCACAACAAAAGTGCCGAGGCTCTTATTGTATGTTCTATATACTACTTTTTTGCATATACACTACCATTCAAATGGTTGGGTTCATAATGATTTTTTTTTAAGAAATACATTTTTTCTCAGAGAAGAAACATTATATTGATCAACAGCGATAGTAAAGACAATTATAATGTTAGAAAAATATATATATATTTCAAATAAATGCATTTTTTTATTTCTTTACATTCATTAAATGATAGAACGATTTCTAAAGGATCATGTGACACTGAATGGCTGCAGAAAATCACAGGAATAAAACTGTTATTTTAAATTATAATAATATTAGGCTACTGTGTTTTGATCAAATAAATTAAGCCTTGGCGAGCATAAGATACTTTCAGAAACAAGACATTACTGACCTAGTAATATCTTGTTTAATAGCCTAGCCTACAATTTAAAAGCATTATCAAACAATGTTTTTTTTTATAACTAGAAAGTGTCATTATTCAGTCATAGCAAACTAAATATGCTCACAAACGCCTGTTACATTCACTTGAGAAATGGCAACAGTAAGCCGCTCCAACAGTACAAAACAAGATGTTACAAGTAGCTATTCCACAAAAAGTGCTTTGTTAAAAGGTTTAAAAACCATCTTTGAACACCACTGAATCATTCGCACACTGTTAATGCTTTAAACATTACATAATATATTGCTAATCTGATATTAATACAATCATGTGCCAAAATAACCAAAGCTTATTCCAGTGGTTTTTGCATATTTGGGTAGGTCAGCCATTCACAAGAGCTGCATCTTATATGTTGTAGTGTATCTTGCTTTAGTTTTGGCTCTGCTCTGAACAAGCTGTGCCTGCAGTGGCACTGATATCACAAGCACCTCCAGTCCATTTATTCTAGCCCAACAACATACCACACTTGCTGTGTATTCTTAGAGTTTGCTACTCAGCAGTGTTTGCTTTTTGGTTTTTTATGTTTATATTATTCCTTGTATTTAGAAGCATAACCTTGTATCTTTAAAAGATTTTTAAAAAAATTAACAGGAAAAATCTGTATATACACAATACTGTAAGCCATATTTGCTTTTGTAAAAGTACATACATCTACTTTGCACCTTCCTTTTTTGACTGTATGTAGGACTGCACTATTTCATCTTGAAAACACTGACTCATAAAAATATCACTCAAGATGAGCCCAGAGCACAACATGTCAGGAACTATAACTGATTAGCCACAATGAGACCAGTGGTATATCTTATTCCTTCTGTTTGAGTAATTTCAAAACACTAGTGCGAATGCAATCATGCATATGCAGAAGCATGAGCTTTTGTTGGTATTTGCACATTTTACTGCAGCTTGTGCTAAGAACAACAATCTGAGATGCAAAGCCACCATTATTCAAACACAATTCACTCAGCAATTCATACTGTACACTAATTTGGGCACTCCCTTCATCATCCTCATTATTTTGGATTTATTTGTACTTCATAAAACTATTGCACATTTAATGAGTGATATGAGTGATTTTTTTGTACTAAGTAAACAGTTGTGAGAAAAACTGTTAAAATATCTGTGAAAATAAGATACTTAAAACAGACAAACATCATCAGTAAGAATGTTAGTGTATGGAGAAAAAAAAAAAAGATTAGAGGACACTACTCTTCACCTACATAATCTTTACCCTGATGCCAGATTTCCTAACTTGTCAGACTGTCTGACCCATTGAACACACAAAAAGATTCAAAATAAAAGAAAGTTTATAATAAAGATTTCAATTACATTACACACATACAGAGAGAGAGAGAGAGAGAGAGAGAGAGAGAATATCCATTATAGTTCCTGATTAGTGAATCATGTCAGGACCAAGAAGTTGCAGCTGCCCCCTAATTTTGTAAAGAATTGAATGAATCATTATTGCTTATTAGACCAGTTACTTGAGTTTTAATAGGTTTTTGATTGCCTGGTCTAAAGTTTTCTGAGAAAATGCATTGCATTTGCATGTGTTGTATTTTGCTTTTGAACTCTGTATTACTAGATGAGACAGAAAAATTCTGGATTCTCATAAGAAATCCATTTTTCCAAACCACTAATCAAGTAAATGTAAAAAAAAAAAAAAAAAAAAAGTCACGTGGATAGACAGAGCTACAGTCCATCAAAGCAGGCAGTTTATTGTTTAAGAGTTGTATTCCAACAGTTTGTTTCAAACTGCACTACTGCATATGCAACAAATCAAAAATTTAAATCAAAATAAAAACTTTTCACATTTTTAGTATGTCTTCCTTATTTAACACCTGTGTCAGATCATCAGAATTGAAAACCACTGTCACGTTCATCAATTTAGATCTATCACAACACATTACTGCCATCAGGTGGTGCAATGCAAACATTGGCAGCCACAGTAAATTAATAACATGCATTTCTACAGCTTGAGCATGATTCACCTTTTCAGTTTTATTTCATTTATTTTATTTTGCAAGATGTGAAATCAAATAAGTTCCCTATATAAAAAATGGAAAATCGAGTCAGTCATAAGGTAGTATATACTTCGAAACCATTCACATATCATATCACTGTGCAAAAACACTGCATTATTTTTTTTATTAGTGGAAAGTATAATATAAATGTCATGTAACTACTAGAATAATACTGTTTTATTACTTTTATTGCTTAACTTCCCCATTCCGTGATGGTGAGTTGGCTCGAGGGGGAAAAACTTAAGATAGCCTTCTGAGAAAGAAAGTGAAATACAATTTTAATTTGAACTTCCTCACTAACATAACATTTAACTAGTACTACTACATACTTCTACACGATTTATATTTAGTTCCATGGTCGCCACTCATTGTGGCTTCCACGAGTGCATAAATACTCACAGACTGTTATTGTGTAAGCACAAGGGAATTTCAAAACACTGGAACATTGTTTTCAGCTGATTTCCTTCGATCTCTTGTGTTCACTGAAGTGAGTGTTTTTCCTGTGCCTGCCTGTGAGATTTCTTTTATTTTCCCACAAGTAGAACGATAAGTCCCGCCTCCTGCGGTCGGATTGGCTTTTGGAAGCTGATGGCAGTCAACGATTGGCCAATTGAGACGTCACTCACAGAACGGACCGCCTCTTTGTGCGCAGTGTCTCACACTGCTGATGGCGCTGTAAACACAGTGACGCGGCGTTGCGTGGCCCAGCAAATCACAGATTCGCCTTTTATATGTGGACGAGCGCGAGAGACGCTATTCACGTCCACAGCTTCATATGCAATCACATAAACAAAAGACACACGAGGACCGCTCGTCGAAGGTGCAATGGCAAGGAAAAGTGCAATCCCCCCTTCATACTATGGTAAGCAGCCTGTGAACCGCATCAAATCAAGTTTTTGCAGTGAGACCGTTGACAAAGGGACCTGACCCAGCGGTGCTGGTGTCAACCCAATTCATTACTGTAAGTGTTTGACTGTTTTCTCGCGCAGTAAATATTTCAAGGACCTCTGTGCAGAACGATATCTGATGTTTTCATCCTGATCACTTTGTTTTTCCAAACACTGGGTGAAGTGCACACAAGGCGCAGATTCGGATTTTGTGTCTTTGTAATTCGGAAAGGATTTAATTGTTTTGTCATAGAAGTTAACTGGAAAGCGTCCAAAAAGAGCAAGAATTGAAATAATAGAAAACATATATGGAGTTTATTGCGCAAGCTGTTTCATATTGAGAGGGTTTTGTGTCTTTGTCCTGTGTTAAGTCCTCAGTTAACGGTACTGTTACAGTACATAACCAGCCTATGTGGGCAGACCTTAGAATAACTGTTTGCTATTTACTGTAGTTGGCGTCTTAATAGTTTAAACAGTTTTTAAAGACGCAGTCGATATTTTTTTTTATTTTTTATTTTTTGCTAATTAGTGTACACATAATAATGGATTGTACACATGAACAGCACCTTTGATAAAAATGATAAAATGATTCCATTCTAACAGAAAATGAGCACATTTGAAAATCTATTAACACCAAGCACGATAACCATAATGATAACTAAAACTAACGCTTTAAATGCTGGAGGTCGAAGGTAGGTAATGTTTTTATCGTTCATCTGCTGAAAAATAAAATCGTTCTGAAAGTGTTTCCAGTGATATGAACAAGAACAATTATTATAACTTGATGTAGTTAGAGTCCTTGGTGTAAACAATGTTTATACAACGGTTTTATTCTACATGTAATGGGTCTCCTCTTCATGACGGCTGCCATTTTGCCATCACGTGACCACTTGTTCTGCAGCTTTAATGCTGCCTTCACGTGCTATTGGAAATTTCCTATTTCCCACATATGAAGTCCTGATTACAAGCTTGTCGTATTCAAGTGCTTTAATGTCGGAAATAATAAAATGTAGCATCCCATTGGTTGACAATCATATAAACATTCACCGCGCTATACATGCAGTTTGCTGACAATTCTGGAATTTCGGTCAAATACATGCTTATTTCACTGCTTATAAAACATACAATATGCTTCGAATGATCGTTCATATCTAGCCTATAAGTACACTACTTTAGCGACAAGACAATGTAGTTGTTGTGAGAACAGCAATGACAGCAGCAATGGTTGTCACCTCCACCATATTTAAAGTTTATGACCCGTCCAACTTGGAAACTCGGGTATCAAAATTATTTCCGAATTTCCCAGGAGTAAATACGACTTGAGAGGCCGTTCACATCCAATTTCCGATTAGGAAACTTGTATTTACGATAATTCTGATAGCACGTGAATGCAGCATTAATGCTTGAATTTTTTTAAAGTCAGGTGGATTCTGATTGGCTCTCAATGTTATTATCGTTATAATTTGGAAAAACTGTTCTGAAAGCAATTCCAACAATATTAATCCTCTGTGTCCTTATGATGTAGACTTCCCTATTCTCATAGAATTAGAACAAGGAATAAAAATGTATAGTTATTGTTATAGTTATTGTCCCTGTGAAGGGGCGTTCATACAACGGTTTATTCTTCATGGAGTGGGTGGCCCCTCATGACTGCCACCATTTTGCCATCACATGTCCACCTGTTCACATGTTTCCATCCACCTATTTTTATGCGCATTTTGAAATAGCGCATAAAAAAACGCTGGATGGAAACGCCAAGATGCGCATAAATTCTAAAAATGCACATAAAAAAAACTTATGCGCACAACTGAGTAGGATAAACTTTTTATCCGATAAAGTAAAATGCGTATAAACTACGATGGAAACACATTTACCAAATAAATTCTACATGCGCATCAAAAAAGTCATGTGACTTTGCACGATGGGATGGGAAAACTTGACTAAACAGCGGACCAATCTCATTGCACAGCATCTGAAATGTTGTTTTGGTCGTTCTAAAATGCCTGAGCAAAGTCTGTCATCAAAGTATGTCTGTATAATGTGACAGCAATAAAATTGCTGAAGGTTGTAGAGTCGCTGTTGGTTTCAAGTAGGCTTTTGCACTGTCTGCACTCCATATTGGTAGTCACCGCATTATGTTGCTGGTCATTTGCATGAAGTTGAGTTCTGCTCTACTTTGTCATAACATGCAACCTTCTCAGTCACTTGTGTTGGTGAAATTTGGAGCGCAAACCACCTACAGTACATTAGTTTAAACTGAATCCAAGAATGTGTTTGAGACAGAGAAACGATGAGCAAATCAACCAAAGCAGCAACAGTTACTAAACAAACTTAATGCATGGAGTCCAGAACCAGTCCAGTATACAGTCCAGAACCACTGTACTATACAAATCATTAAAAACCAGTTAAGTGTAAACCAAATTTAAAATTTAGTCCATCTGGAACAGAATGTTGAGAACTTATTAAACCATTAGGAATGCAGTCAGTCTGTAGTTTACTTCACATTCCTCCGGAGTCATCAGAGACCTTTTACATTGTTCTGGAAACCAATCGTTCACACTCCACTATGAACTGGAGCAAAGCACTCACAGACCCCTCTAGCCATTTAACACAACTACACTAAATATTTTTCAGAGGCAATCTGTCTAATTATAACACATAATCATGCCAAAGGGATGCATCTGGTACGCCTACGCACCCACAAACATTCAGCATAACCATCTAAATAGAGTTGTAATTATTATCATGTGATATACTGCATCTGAATCTCTATTTTTACAGCCTAGATGGCTCACCATGGCAGTGCTGTTGGAGTGTCAAAGAACGGAGTTTTCTTTGTCACGTAAATAGTGCAGGGAGCAGCTGTTTCTCTGTCTTGCTCGGGCAGGGTCAAGCTCTTTGGCCTTTGCCTCATGTATTGTTAAGTTCCCACGAGCCACCTGTCAATCACAACTCTTGTCAGCTGGAATTGGGAAATACTCTGTGGAGAGATACCCAAATCAAGTTAAAAAGCTGAGTTTTTGTGATGTGGAAGCATATGGTTGTTTCGAGGTAGCTTGTGTTTTTTGTCAGAGCATCAATCTAGCTAGCATCTGGTTCCTTTCCAAATTTGAAACAGATTTTGGTATGTTTTTGTTGTTGTTGTTCTTGTCTGGTTGGTATCATGGCAGTGGGAGTACTGTACTGAGATGACTTACAAAGGAAGAGGTTTGTCATTGCAGTTCATTTGAAGTGAAACTGTGAGAGTGGAGCATTTGAATGGGGGCGGAGCTTGTTCTGACCTGTGTTTGGGTCGGCTGTTCTGTCTGATCTCATATGCAATCCAGAACTGCTGCTGAGAGAGAAAGAATATGAAAGTGAGAGATACAGACTCTCTAGAATAAATTAAAAAGATTAGGATCTGTCTACAACACTGAGCCAATATTATCTCCCTTTCTCTTAAAGCAATAGTTCACCCAAAAATGAAAATTCTGTCATAATTTACTTACCCTCAAGCTGTTCCAAACCAGTATAGTTTTTTTTTTTTTTCTCCTTGAAATGTAGGTATTTAAATCTTAGAGCAGTGCTTTTCAGTATAATGAAAGCATACGGTAAACATATATGTACAAAAAGGATGAAAAACACTGGAAAGGTACACTGGAAAAAATTATTTTAACTGTAAAAATGCTACTGTAGTCTGTGCCATAGCCTCGTGGTTAGTGCGTCGACATACAGACGTGGTCAGAATTGTTGGTACCCTTGGTAAATATGATCAAAGAAGGCTGTGGAAATAAATCTGCATTGTTAATCCTTTTGAGCTATTATTTAAAAAATTCACAAAAATCTAACCTTTCATTGGAGAATAAGATTTTAAAATGGGGGAAACACCTGACAAGAGATCAGAGACCATTCCTTCATCCAGAATCACTCCAGACCCTTTAGATTCCCAGCTCCATGTTGATGCTTCTTCTCTTCAGTTCACCCCACTCATTTTCTATAGGGTTCAGGTCAGAGGACTGGAATGGCCATAGCAGAAGCTTGGTTTTGTGCTCAGTGACTCATTTTTGTGTTTTTAAGGTTTGTGTTTGGATTATTGTCCAGCTGGAAGATCCAAACATGGCCCATTATAAGATGTCTAACAGAGTCAGTCATTTTTTAAATTTTTTTTTTATCTGTTGGTATTTGATAGAATCAGCGATGCCATGTGTCTACACAAGATGTCCAGGACCTCCAGCAGAAATACAGGCCCACAACATCAAAAATACAGCAGTATATTTCATTGTACACATGGGGTACTTTTTATCCCTGTGTTCACCAAACCCATCTTGAGTGTTTGCTGCTAAAAAGCTACATTTTTAGTTACATCTGACCATAGAAACCAGTCCCATTTGAAGTTCCAGTCATGTCTGATAACTGAATATGCTGGAATATGCTTGTTTTTTGGTGAAAGCATTTTTTTTTTTTTCTTGAAGCCCTCCCAAACAACATGTGGCGATGTAGGTGCTGTTTGATAATTTTTTTTTTTAAGGTTTTCTGACCCCAAAACTCAACCTTTTTCTGCAATTCTTCAGCTGTGGTCCTTGGAGAGTCTTTAGCCACTCAAACTCTCCTTCTCACTGTGTATTAGGACGATATAGACACAAATCCTCCTCCAGGCAGATTCATAACATTTTCTGTTGATTGGAAATTCTTAATTATTGCCCTGATGGTGGAAATGGGAATTTTCACTGCTCTAGCTCTTTTCTTAAAGCCACTTTCTAATTTGTGAAGCTCAATTATCTTTTACTGAACATCAGAAATATTTTCTTTGGTTTTTCTCATTGCGATGGGTGATTTAATTTGGAATTTGGCCTTTGTTTTGTTTTCCCTCTGTGAAATAGGAAGCCATGGCTGGATAATTTCATGTTCATAATCACGCTGGTGTGCTCAAAACTGTGAATATAAATGGGAATATATTTCAGATATATTTTACTCATAAGAATTTCTAGGGGTACCAATAATTGTCTAACATGTATTTGAGAAAAAAAAAAAAACATTTATTTCATAATGATATTTCCCCCCATTTTAAATTCTTATTCTCCAAATTAAAGCTTAGATTTTGTATTTTTTTAAATAAAAGATCAAAAGGATTAACCATGCACATTTATTTTCACAGCCTCCTTTGATCATATTTACCAAGGGTACCAACAATTCTGACCACGTGTGTAGGTACAGCGCAACTGAACTGCGCTCAAGGCGACCCAAGTTTGATTCCTGTCTCGAGGTCCTTTGCTGATCCTGCTCCCTTCTCTCCTCCCAGTGCTTTCCTGTTGTCTCTCTACTGTCCTATCTCAATAAAAGGCATAAAAAGCCCATAAAAATAACTTAAAAATGCTACTGTAAAAACTGTAATGGTAAGTTTAATGGTAAGTTTCCTTTCTATATACTGGGAAAACTAATAGATTTAACAGTACATTTCATGTAATTTTACTGTAAAAATGTTAAATGTAGTTTTTGTGTAGAAGTATAAAAAGAACAGGTCATCTTATAATATGAATTTTCCACTATGAAATTATTTGTTCATTATTTTCCAAGTCTTTTGAAGTTGTACAATAGCTTTGTGCGAGAAATGCACTTAAAATTTAAATCATAATTCTCATCTGCCATATAGCTCAATAGTACAGGTCTTCAGATGCTCCTTATAGATCTTCTATACATGAAGAATATCTAACTTCATTTTACCTCCTTTTTTGATGTTCTTATTTTCATCTTGTGATAAACCATTTATAGCCAGCATATTTTGCCATCAAAAGAAAGTGCTGGTTAAAAAGATTGAGCAATTTTGTCCTAAAGCTCTTGGCAAGTAGTAGAGAAGCTGAATTGCATTGGGTTCCCGGCCCGATGCGGATGTAAATTTTAAAAAGCCTCCCTCCGGACGTGGAAGGATCTTATTAACAGTTCCTCAACAGGACAATCTTCCCTTAAGGACAGAGAGCAAATTATACTCCTGCTTCAGAGCTTGCTACAAGAGGTACATTAAAGATGCCTGGAATTATGTAGCTAATAGAGAGGACAGTCAGTGCATTCATGTGGGACCAGATAGTCTCTTTTTATCTCTTAAGAGTTTGACACAGAAGATTCTCTTTCATGTCCACTGCCTGTGGTACAAAGCAGCTCTCAGTGGCACATACCATAGTCCAACATAGAGTTCAGAATAAGCGCCTGGGACATTAACAATGACGGATTCTACTCAAATGTCACGCTAAGGGATGAATGGCTCATAACGGGTGTCATCTCTTTTTCCAGTGCCTTTGTAAACGACTAGGAAGTTGTTTAGGTTCAGTTAATGGACAGCATCACTGGTCCTGTATGCAAGACTTGCGCAAAGCATCTTGTCTGGTTTTGATTAAAGCTGAATTTGAATGCAGTTTCCAAAAAACTGTGTGTATTAGATTTGTTGGTAAAAATTTTGTCTAAAATGCTGTTGCAGAAATCATGTCAGTCTAATTGAGTCGCACTTTCAGCATGTCTTGCTTTATGATTTGACTTTAATTTCAGTCTTTTTCTCTCTATTGTATGGCTTCAAAACACTCGAAATATAGTGCAAGAAGACCACCTCTTTGATACTTTTATAGTGATTTTGTGAAATCACCAAGCTTTCTTTTTGAAGCTTGAAAGCTTCAGTCCCCATTCATTGTAATTGCATGGAAAGAACGACCACAGTCTTCAGAATTTGTGGGGTTTTTTTTTATATATATAACTATAGAAGATAGAAAGTCATTCAGGATTAGAACAACATGAGGGTAAGAGCTTATAGAAAATAATTTATGTCAGGATTTGATGAAACACCAGTACATCTTCCACATTACTGAACCATCATGTTCCAAAGTTGTTGAACCCCACCCCCCATGTTTGATCATGTTTTATCTCAGGAACAAAATGAACCAGGACTGCTCATTTGACACACACACACACACACACACACACACACACACACACACACACACAAAATAATAAAATAAAAAGTTGCATAATGCTGTTGCATAAAATAATGTGAACTCATTTCATAATTGATGAATTTTGCAACACTGACACAGTTACTGAACTTAATTGAAACAACAATGAACTAAATTGAGTTGAATAATAACATTGTTGTCTGCTTTACAGCCGAAATTGAAGTCGTTTCATAATTGATGAATGTTGCAACATGTTACTTTCCTGTTTATAAATGTGACACTGCTTTGAAGCAATCAGCAATGTATAAATGTGACCTGGCTTGACAAAAGTTTATTTATTTTTTATAGGCCTAAATATTTATCAACGTTTATATTTATGAGATAGCTTTGTTAATTGATTTAATTTTTGCTTTAATTTGCCTAGGGAGTAAACTGAGCCAAGACTGCAATTGGTGCCACCTTAAAAAAAAAAAAAGCTGCATGATGTCTTTGGTTGTAAAGATGCAAATCACATTTCAGACAGTATCCAGGAGTCATATTCACACTCACACTGTCAATGTCTATGCTGTCCGCCTGGTGCTCAAGGCTAAAGTTGGTGTCCTTGAAAGTGAAAGTCGTGAAAGTCGTGACGTATTGTCAAGTATGGTGACCCATACTCGAAATTGGTGCTCTGCATTTAACCCATCCAAGTGCACACACACAGCAGTGAATAGTGAACAAACGCACACACACACCGTGAACACACACCCGGAGCAGCGGGCAGCCATTGCTCCAGCGCCCGGGGAGCAATTGGGGGTTCGGTGCCTTGCTCAAGGGCACCTCAGTCATGGTATCGAAGGCAGAGAGAGAGTGCTGTTCATTCACAATCCCCACCTTCAATTCCTGCCGGTGCGAGAATCGAACCGCCAACCTTCAGGTTACTAGCCCAACTCTCTAACCATTAGGCCACGACTTCCCACAGAGATATGCAAGCAGTTTCACTCATTTCAGTAGGCACTGGCAGGAGTTTTATGTTCAGATAGGGGCTGAGCAACAGAACAGTGACTAAATGTATGATAGATTTTGATATACATTTGCATTTTACCTTGTAAACAAATGGCAATGTGATTTTGTAGTGTTATATAATCAGCTGTAGTGTTAAATAATGGTGCCAGAAATGCCACTAATTAACGTAAAGTGAAATTTATCCATATCAGGTGCCATTATCACAATAAATTAGCACGATAGAAACAGCTAAAGTGCTGTCTCTGTTGTCATTAAGTAACAGGTGTCACTTGTATGACCAATGTGGTGATAAATTAAGAACAGCTCTTTGATTTGAATGCAATAATGAAGCAGCCACATGAAAGTAAAGAGTTTAAGCACTAAGCCTCTTATTTGAGCATATACCAGTTATAACAGTTTTTTGGCTTGAGTCAGCAAAACACGAGTCTAAAGGGAGCGAGAGTTTCCTGCCTCACCAATCTGCTCTGTCTGTCACTCTCTTCACTTCGCCTGTCCATCTGTCCCTGACGGTTTACGTGTCTGTCTCGCTGTCTGTCACTCAGTCATCTGTCTTACATCTGTGATGACATCCAAGTACATCTGCAGTATGAGAATATGATTTATGGTTTAGGTTTTTAACATCTTCACAAATTTATTAAAAATAAAAAACTTAAATGATTCCATTGCGTAAGTATTCATCTGGGACAGTTGGAATTTAGCTCATAAGCATTTATATTGCTTGTAGATGTTACTACACTTTGAGTGGAGTTAACCTGTGGCAAATTCAATTGAATGGGTATGATTTGGAAAGGCACACGTCTTAATAAAAGGTCTAACAGCTGATAATGCATATCAGAGTAAAAACCAAGCCCTGAGGTCCAAAGAACTGCCGGTAGAGCTCAGAAACAGGGTTGCGTCGAGCCACACATCTGAGGAAGAGTTGAGAAAAAAATTCTGCTTCATTGAAGGGTCACAGAAGCATGTAGTCTCTGTTACCCTTAATGGAAGAAGTTTGAAACAACCAGGGCTCTTCCTGGAGCTGGCCTCCAGGCCAAACTGAGCAACTGATGGAGAAGGGCTTTGGTTGGTGTGGTGACCAAGAACCTGATGGTCACTCTAGTTGAGCTCCATGATCATATGTGGAGAGAGGAGAAATCTACAGAAGGACAAACATCACTGCAACATAGGGCTGGACAATAATTCGATATCAATATGTATCGCGATATAATTTTTTTCAATAACGGTGATATGAGTTTTAAACACATTTCCGATATTTCGATATACAGTACCAGTGTTTGCCATACATTGATTTATTTGTGGCGTTTGACTTTGTTGAAAAAAAACATGAGCATTGCACGTTTTAAAATCAAAACGCAGCGCGGGTGTTTTATATGAATGTATCTCTGAAGGGAACCGACTGTCTTCAGAAAAGTTTCGATGACATTTTCATTTTATCTGATAAAGTAGCGTTCATGAGCGGAGCTGCTTTGATTACAGCCATTACTAGAGAAACCGCTAGTTTTATCACTCTCACAGCGTCTCCTGCTGGCAGACGATCAGTTTGCATTTTCAATAAGCCTGTCTCCAGCAACATGCTTTTGTTGCTCTTTTTTTTTCTGCAGCAACTCGGAGCACTTTTCATCTTCTTTATCCTGACTGAAGCACATTTGTTTCAGTCTATAATAATAATCAGCCTACACTACCAGTCAAAAAATTTTGAGCAATAAGATTTAAAAAAAATAAATAAAAAGAATTCTCTTCTGCTCACCAAGCCTGCATTTATTTGATCCAAAGTACAGCAAAAACAGTAAAATTCTGAAATATTTTTACTGTTTAAAATAACTGCTTTCTATTTGAATATATTTTAAAATGTAATTTATTCCTGTGATCAAAGCTGAATTTTCAGCATCATTGCTCCAGTCTTCAATGTCACACGATCCTTCAGAAATCATTATAATATGCTGATTTGTTGATTACCAATATTTATAACAGTTGAATACTCAACAACAGTTGAGTTTTTCATGATTTTTTGATGAATAGAAAGATCCAAAGATCAGCATTTATCTGAAATAGAAAGCTTTTGTAACATTATACACTATTCCATTCAAAATTAGTATTGGGGGGATTATAGAAATTAATCCTTTAATTTACATTTTAAATTTATCAAAAGTGATGATAAAGACATTTATAATGTTACAAATGATTTCTATTTCAGATAAATGCTGTTCTTCTGAACTTTGTGTTCATCAAAGAATTCTGAAAAATTCTTATCAGCTGTTTTCAACATAATAATAATAATAATAATAATAATAATAATAATAATAAAGGGTTTTTGAGTAGAAAATCTGAATATTAGAATGATTTCTGAAGGATCATGTGACTGGAGTTAATGATGCTAAAAATTCAGCTTTAAAATCACAGGAATAAATTTAATTTTAAAATATTTTAAAATAGAAAACAGTTATTTTAAATAGTAAAACTATTTAAAATGTTACTGTTTTTGCTGTATTTAGGATCAAATAAATGCAGTCTTGGTGAGCAGAAGAGACTTCTTTAAAAAACATTAAAAATCTTACTGTTTAAAAACTTTTGACTGGTAGTGTATGTCAGCCTATAGTTTGATGTTAAAGATATTAATATTAATGAGGTGAGTCTGAGACGTTTATTTGACAGTAATTTCACATTTCTAGTATATATATATTTCTAGTATATATTTCATATATAGTTTTATAGGAAGAGGTTTTGTAGACTTGGCAAATTCATTTTTTCATAAGTTTAGGTACAGACATCTGTTGTGGGCATTCTTGGCAGATTTTATGAGGCTTTTTTTTATAGTATTCATATCGTTATCGGAATTATATCATATCGACCGAAATTAAGAAATATATCGTGATATAAATTTTGGCCATATCGTCCAGCCCTACTGCAACACTTCACCAATCTTTGAAATTATACAATGGCATCATTTCACATATTCAATGACATTTGCTAAAAAAAAAATTTAAAAAAAACATTTAACAACCACTCACCTGATTCTTTGGGGGTTCTGTTTTCTTCTTTACACAAAAGAATTGTTTATTTGGATATTTATTTATCTGTTTGTGTATTGATTGAATAGCTTTAATTAATTTAAAACTGACAGTGAAAAGAAATTATTTCCAGCCAGTTCGCTTGACGTCACGATTGAGTTGCAGCATATGTCAGGGACTTGTTTGTGACTTAATGCCATGGGGTGGGAACTCCATGTTCTGGTAGGAAGAGGAAAAAGTAACCACACAGTTTCCAATCGACCAAACCCATGCTGTCTGCACCTGCGCGCCTTCCCAGGCTGCTCCTTATGGAGAAACTGTGAAAGAGGCTTGTGTTATACAGCAAGGCCTGCAAGACACTGCTCTCAGTGTGTAAACTCATGTGTGTGCATGGAAAAAAGCTTAGTGGATGCAGAGGATGAGAAGAAGAGGTATAGCAGGGGAGGTGAGATTTCTAGAGGCAGTTCAAAGAAGGAATTACTGTACCCCACTATATCTGAAGCCAAAAACTATGGCACATTTGGCTTGAGCTTTCTACAGAATGACAGTCGCTTTCTGTGCCAATTCATTCTGATGCATTCATATCAGCAATAAATAAGGGGAGGGGGAGGGGGGACAGAATAAATCTCGTCAGAGTTGATGTTTTGGGAAATGTGACTTCAAAAAGAGGATCTCACAGGATTTTGACTGGAGCTCAATAGGACTTTCTGCGGAAAATATTAAATATTCATAAATAGCATGAGGGAACTACTAAGGAGTAAGTTTGGTAAATATATATATTTATTGATTGATTGATTGATTGATTGACATTTATTTATGCTGTATTTATACTCTACTACAGTCCAGAATTTCAGTGTCAGTATCTAATGCTCACCAAGGCTGGATTTATTTGATCAAAAATATGCTAAAAAATCTTGTGAAATATTTGTATAATGAGAAATAACTGTTTGGTTCCGTGATAGCAAAGCTGAATTTTCAGCAATCATTATTTTAGTCTTCAATGTCACATGATTCATCAGAAATCTTTCTAATATTTCATTATAATTTGGTGCTCAAGAAACATTTCTTATTATAATGAATGCTGAAAACAGTTCATCTTTTTTTTTTGTGGAAACTGATACGTCTTATTATGAATAGAAATTTCAAAATAACAGATTTATTTGAAATAAACTTTTTTTTGTAAATGTTTGTAAATGTTTAACTACTTATTTTGATCATTTGAATGCATCCTTGCTGAGAAAAATTATTAATTTCTTTGTGTATGTATAATATTGGTATTGTTTTAAGTATACAGATGAAATTACACTGTTTAAACTGAAAGCGTAACGTTTACATATGTCAATTTTAATCTCCAAAAATGCTAAATGAGGCAGGAAGGATGTTTATGATTGAAGAAGGTGTCACCGTTGAAATTAGTGTCACTGAGGAATCTGTGCCTGTCTCGCTTGGTGGTAATTTAGTTTACCTGGGAAGGACTGACACCAGCTGTTCCTTAGCTAGGGTTCAGCTGATGCAATTAAGCCATGCAAACTGACGATCCACTCAGTCTGTTAAATGTCGGACAGATTATAAATGAGACGGAGAAGTGGGGATAAGCCATTGATCTGCTGTCTGGTGCCGCTGCGATGTAAGAGGTGTCTCAGGAGATGGCCTGTTAGCGAGGCAACATTATTGCCACTCTTCTCGTTGCAGTCAAATCGAATCTTAGGGGGAAGAAAATATGGTTCTTCTGATGAAAACGTTGTAACTGCTTGAAGGATTTGGTGGGTTTTTTTTGTATTCAGTGGTTAGGCAAGGCCAGTAAATCTGTTCTTTAGTCCTTGCTTGGTAGTTTTGCTTGTTACTTGAGCTGTCATTTCATATAAAGCTTTCATTTGTTCTCTTCTTAAATAAACCAAACACTTCTAACTTCTGAGGATGAATACAAGATAGCTTTTTTTTCTAAAATTACCTGTGTCTGTCCAATCTTAAAGTTCACCCATAAATGAAAATTTGCTGAAATTTGCTGAAAATTTACCCTAAAGGGTGAGTACATTTTAAGCAAATTTAAATTTGAGAAAGCTATTCCTTTAAGAGATAGTGTCTTGTAGTTGAGGGGCAAATTCGGCCACAAAGGGGGTGTTCATGAGCACCCTTCTGAAACCTATAGTCAAATGGGACAGGACAAGTAATGCTAACATTATTATTCCCATAATACCTCAGGGGCATTTTCCAGATGTCCTGACCTGTTTGTCCACTGTCGCCTGGCCACAGTGTCTTATCAGTTCTTCTTTCCTCTCTCTCTTCTTTCTCTCATGTCTGCCAGTATTATTTATGTCTCTTTATCCTTCTTGTCTCTTTTTTTCTTTCTTTTGTCTATAAACATTTTCTTTTGTCTAACACTCTTTTCTCTGAGACTCATCATCTCTTTGACTGTAAGTGTAACTGTAGTCAGTATAGGTGAGGGCTGTAAAAATGAGAAATCAGTATAAATTTGTCAAATGGTAGAAATGTTGGATAGCGTCTCTATTGCGTTATGCTGATGTGAAGTTGCAATGATGCAGTGCCATCAACATTTATCCTTTGCTTGCATTTATAAGCCTTGTCATTTTAAACTTTCAAGTGATTTTAAACTGTTCAAGCACAGTAAGACGTGAAAGTAAAAGAACTTAATTCGGTACCCGCACGCTGTTCTGACAGGGCACACATGAAGCACCCATCAAACAGCATATGTGACCCTGGACCACAAAACCAGTCAATTTTTCAAAATTTAGATTTAGATTTAGATTTCTACATCATCTGAAATCTGAATAAATAAGCTTTCCATTGATGTTTGGTTTGTGAGGATAGGACAATATTTGGCCGAGATACAACTACTTGAAAATCTGGAATCTGAGGGTGCAAAAAAATCTAAATACTGAGAAAATCGCCTTTAAAGTTGTCTAAATTAAGTTCTTAGCTATGCATATTACTGATCAAAAATGAAGTTTTGATATATTTACAGTAGGAAATTTGCTAAATATCTTCGTAGAACATGATCTTTACTTAATATCCTAATTATTTTTGACATAAAAGAAAAATGGATCATTTTGACCCATACAATGTATTTTTGGCTATTGCTACAAATATACCCCAGCGACTTAAGACTGGTTTTGTGGTCCAGGGTCACATATAAATGCTGAATTGAGGTTCTTTTTGCTGTTTATTGCGCTTAAACTGTCGATTACACATGTCAAAATGTCCAGCTTGGGTAGTTTTCACATAAACATAGTCCATTTTGACGAAGGCCCTGTCCACAGGAACGCGGGTATTTTCAAAACCGCAGCTTTTTCTATGCGGTTTGGCTGTTCATCCACACGCAAATGCTGTACCAGGTCACTGAAACCGAACCTTTTTGAAAACTCCTGCCAGGGTGAAGATTTTCAAAAACTCCAGTTGCAGTGTTATCATGTAGATAATGAAACCGGAGATTTTGGCTTGTGACGTCGGAGCATGCGCTGTTATCTCCTGTTATGACAGTGCTTCATAGCATGCTTTTGCATTTTCATGTGGAAAAAGATTTTTTTTAAAAATGGAAGAAGGAAAAACTCTGTTTATAAAAATACCTGTGTATGTGTGGATTAGGCCTAAGGTAAACAGTTGGTATAAAATCGGATGCATTGGATCCGTACATTAAGTCTTAAAGTGACAGTAGCCTAATATACCCGCTGCTATCTTGTGTCTTGAATGGTTTTCAAACAACAAAATACAAAGAAAATCACTCAGCTTTTGACTGAATAACTTTAGTTTAGCTTTAATACAAATCAGTATAGAATATTTCATTCATGCAAAGACAATTCTGTGTTTTATTTTTTACATTTAATTGTTTCATTTCTCTTAGATAGCCTAGGCCATCCTACCTGCATGTTTTTCAATTCAGTTCAATTCAATTCAAGTTTATTTGTATAGCGCTTTTCACGATACAAATCATTGCAAAGCGCTGTACAGAAAATTAAGTTTCTACAATATATTTAGTAGTAGCTTATCATTGGTAACCATGTCAGTTAATGTACATATGGCAGAAATGTACGGAAAAATCAATTAAAGACGTAATCAAACAGACGATGAACACTATTAACAGCAATAGTTAATAGGATCCAGACTGGATCCAGACTGAAGCTTGTGTAAATCCTAGTTACCACGGGATGTCAATCCCGTGGCAGAAACAGAGAAACAAATAGAGACATTATTAGCGTAGCTGCTGTTCCAACCAAGCAAAATTGATTTGTTTAACCCAAGCTAAAGAATAATAATGTGCATTTGATCAGATATAACTGCAGTACAAGATTATGAGATGCATTGTTTGAAAGCTTGGCCAAAGAGATGTGTCTTTAATCTAGATTTAAACAGAGAGAGTGTGTCTGAACCCCGAACGTTATCAGGAAGGCTATTCCAGAGTTTGGGAGCCAAATGTGAAAAAACTCTGCCTCCTTTAGTGGACTTTGCTATCCTAGGTACTACCAAAAGTCCAGAGTTTTGCGACCTTAGGGAGCGTGATGGATTGTAGCATGGTAGAAGACTAGTTAGGTATGCAGGAGCTAAACCATTAAGGGCCTTATAGGTAAGTAATAATATTTTGTAACTGATACAGAACATAATAGGTAGCAAGTGCAGAGACTGTAAAATTGGGGTAATATGATCATATTTTCTTGATCTGGTAAGGACTCTAGCCGCTACATTTTGGACTACCTGTAGCTTGTTTATTGAAGATGCAGGACAAGCAGCTAGCAGTGCATTACAATAGGCCAGTCTAGAGGTCATGAATGTATGAACTAGCTGTTCTGCATCAGAAACAGGTAACATGTTTCGTAGCTTGGCAGTGTTTCTAAGATGGAAGAATGCTGTTTTTGTAACATGGGAAATATGATTTTCAAAAGACAAGTTCCTGTCTAATATAACACCCAGATTTTTGACTGTAGAGGAAGTAACAGTACATCCGTCTAGTTGCAAATTGTAATCCAAGAGATTCTGTGTACTGTTTTTTGGCCCAATAAGTAATATCTCTGTCTTATCTGAATTTAATAGGAGAAAATTATTGGTCATTCAATCTTTTACATTTTTAACACTCTGATAGCTTAGATAATTTAGAAGTTTCAACTCGTCTTGTTGAGATATATAGATTAGTATCATCAGCATAACAGTGGAAACTAATCCCGTATTTTCTAATAATATTACCAAGGGGCAACATGTATATTGAAAATAGCAGAGGACCTAGGACAAATCCTTGTGGTACTCCATACTTTACTGGTGATAATTGAGATGACTCCCCATTTAAATAAACAAAGTGGTAGCGATCGGACAGGTAAGATCTAAACCATCTTAAAGCCTGCCCTTGAATACCCATATAGTTTTGTAATCAATCTATGAGTATGTCATGATCTATGGTGTCGAACGCAGCACTAAGTTCAAGTAAAACTAGCAATGAGATGCAGCCTTGGTCTGACGCAAGAAGCAAGTAATTTGTAATTTTAACAAGTGCGGTTTCTGTGTTATGATGGGGCCTGAAACCTGACTGAAATTCTTCATAGAGATCATTTTTTTTGCAGGAAGGAGCACAATTGAGCGCAGACAGCTTTTTCTAGAATTTTAGACATAAACAGAAGATTTAAAATGGGTCTGTAATTTGCCAGTTCACTAGGATCTAGTTCTGGTTTCTAAATAAGAGGCTTAATAACCGGCAGCTTGAATGGTTTTGGGATGTGACCTAAAGATAACAACGAGTTAATAATATTGAGAAGCGGTTCTTCTGCTACAGGTAACAACTCTTTCAGTAATTTAGTGGATACAGGATCTAATAAACATGTTGTTGGTTTAGATGCAGTGATAAGTTTATTTAGCTCTTCCTGTCCTATAATTGTAAAGCACTGCATTTTTTCTTTGGGTAAGCTGAATGAAGCTGAAGTATTAGATGCTGTAGAATCTACATTTGTTATTGTAATTCTGATGTTATCTATTTTGTCTGTGAAGAAATTCATAAAGTCATCACTACTAAACTGTGAGCTAATATGTAGATCGGGTGGCGTCTGGTTATTTGTTAATCTAGCTACTGTGCTAAATAAAAACCTTGGATTGTTTTGGTTATTTTCTATGAGTTTGCGGATATGCTCGGTCCTGGCAGCTTTTAGAGCCTGTCTATAACTGGACATACTGTTTTTCCATGCAATTCTAAAAACTTCCAAGTTAGTTTTTCTCCATTTGCGCTCAAGATTACGAGTTTCTTTCTTGAGTGAATGGGTATTATTGTTGTACCATGGCACAGTACGTTTTTCTTTAACTTTTTTCAATTTGATGGGCGCAACAGCTTCTAATGTATAAGAGAAGATAGTGCCCATGTTGCTAGTCATTTCGTCTAGCTCGTGTATTTATGGGTACACAGAGCAGTTGAGATAAATCAGGCAGGTTATTTCTGAATCTGTCTTTAGTGGTTGGAGTAATAGTTCTTCCTGGACGATAACGCGGAGCCATATAGTTAATATCAGTAATACACAGCATGCATGATACAAGAAAATGGTCAGTAACATCATCACTTTGAGGTACGATATCTATATCAGTAAGATCGATTCCATGCGATATAATTAAATCTAGCGTATGATTAAAATGATGAGAGGGCCCGGTGACGTTTTGCTTGACTCCAAAAGAGTTTATTAGGTCAGTAAATGCAAGTCCTGATGCATCATTTGTATTATCAATGTGAATGTTAAAATCTCAGATTAGCGCTTTATCAACAGTAACCAATAGGTCTGAGAGGAAATCTGTAAATTCTCTTAGGAAATCTGTATACGGCCCTGGCGGTCTATACACAGTAGCCAGAGCAAGAGATAGGAGAGACTTCTTTTGCATATCTGACAGTGTAACATGAAGCAGAAGTATTTCGAATGAGTTAAACTTGTATCCTGTTTTCTAAGTAACATTGGGAATATCACTATATATTGTTGCAACACCGCCGCCACGGATAGTCTGACGGGGCTCATGCTTATAACAGTAGCTTGGTGGAGTAGACTCATTTAGACCAATATAATCATTTGGTTTGAGCTAGGTTTTAGTCAAGCAGAGCACACCAAAACTATTATCTGTGATTATTTCATTTACAATAACTGCTTTGGGTGCAAGTGATCTAATGTTTAGGAGCCCAAACTTTAAAAATTGTTTTTGTTAATTTATTTTGCATTTTTTTGGATTAATCACGATCAGATTATTTCTAGATCCTGCATTAAATTTATATTTTGGCCTTACTGTTCGGGGAACAGACACAGTCTTTATAGATTGGACAGTACAAATACTTCTATCATTTAAGTGGGTAGAACAAAAGTCATCACAGCAGTTATTTGAGAATTGGCTTACTAGTCATATGGAGCGTAGAGTCCTGAAGATGTTGTCCAACAGGAGTTCTGCTCCGACTCTGCTGGGGTGGAGGCCATATTTTTGGGGTGCAGTTTTCTATTGTATTTATTTATTCTTTAACCCTGTAATTAGAGTATTGGAGTACATTTTACAAGAAAGTAGCCTACTATTTCAGTCTTTTTACTTCAGAATTTCATGTTTAGTTCTATGTGTTACTTGCTGATTCAATCTGTTACTTGATGATGAATTATTTGTGAGATTTACTTGCAGTTTCTGAGGAAACATTGTTTTTACACCACTTTTTCTTTCCAGAGTAGTTTGAAAGGAGTAGACATTCCTTAAATTCACATTGTTTACAGCTCAGGATGTAGTTCAGCCCTCATGATAATAGAGACAGAGGAGCAGGGCTGACTACTGTTTATTGGAGCTCATCCAAAATCTTGTGTGTAGCTCTCCTTTCTTCTCCTTTGCCAAGGTCAAGAGGTCCAGAATGTTTTTGCAATTGGTGGTTGTTGTATGAATGTGAAGGATCTTCTGTGGTTTCTCAAAGATGTGGGAACAGAGCTGTTATTCTGGCATCTAAATTCCCACTGAACCAATCAGAGGTTCCTCTAAAATGTTTGTTTAGTGATAAGGAGTACAGTAAGCATGATGCCTCACCCACTTGTATGGAGAACAAATCTTATGTCTATAAGGAATATGAACTATAGAATATGTGAATACAGAATTAGTCAATTTGGCTGTTTTTGAAAGCATTTTTGCACAAAAATGATAGTGTGAAATGCCATATGTAGGCTACTTTTATAGTGTTTAACATTTATAATTTTTTTTTCACACAATGTATAGCATACAGGCATAAGTTTGATTATGTATCAATCATTCATTTGCACATTATTTGATGAATATATTTTTTATCCAAATAATTGAATAAATAATTGACAGATTAAACAAAATTGCAATATGATTTTTAGTTGCAGGCCTACTTTAGAGAATATGCCATTCATTCTCTTCATATCAAACTACTGATGCCGTCATAAACATGACATCATGATTGCATTATAAAGCTGCATTGTCACCAAAAACTGCTTAAACCAGTCTAAGATGGTTTGCCAGGTTCTCATATCTTGGTCAGTGTGGTCTGTTAGCTGGTTTTATAGGGGTTTTGGGGACTTATGAGCATCTTAAATCAGCTGGCCATATGACATCATGATATCATCATAAAGCTGCACTGTAACATCAAAAACCGCTTAATCCTGCCTAAGTTTGTTTGTTGGTCTTAGCTACTTCTCCCAGCCTGTTCAGGGTTGTCTGTGGGCTGGGTATGGGTTTATATGGGTTTTGGGGATCTAAGATCAGCTGAAAACCAGCTTAAACCAGCTAAGATGGCTTTTTTCTTCCAGGATGGCATCACTGCCTGATCTCCCAACTTGGGCCACCTAGGCGGGCATCATCATATGTGACAGCTGACGCCTGTCCACTCAGCTCGTTCAGATACA